>CAXHTE010000084.1:0-10000 GCA_964019415.1 Ianthella basta
TCATCTTGCTTCATCTTGCTATATCTTACCGCATCTTGCCTCATCTTGCTATATCTTGTCTCATATTGTTTCATACTGCTCTTTCTTGCCTCATCTTGCCTCATTTTGCCTCATCTTGCCTCATCTTGCTATTTCTTGCCTCATCTTACAATATCTTGCCTTATCTTTCTTTATCTTGCTATATCTTGCCTCATCTTGCCTCATCTTGCCTCATCTTGCTATTTCTTGCCACATCTTGCAATATTTTGCCTCATCTTGCTATTTCTTGCCTCATCTTGCTTCATCTTGCTATTTCTTGCCTCATCTTGCCTCATCTTGCCTCATCTTGCTATTTCTTGCCTCATCTTGCCTCATCTTGCCTCATCTTGCCTCATCTTGCTATTTCTTGCCTCATCTTGCAATATCTTGCCTCATCTTGCCTCATCTTGCTATTTCTTGCCTCATCTTGTAATATCTTGCCTCATTGTGCCTCATCTTGCTATTTCTTGCCTCATCTTGCTTCATTTTGCCTCATCTTGCAATATCTTACCTCATATTGCTATTTCTTGCCTCATCTTGCAATATTTTGTCTCATCTTGCCTCATCTTGCTATTTCTCACCTCATCTTACAATATCTTGCCTCATCTTGTTATTTCTTGCCTCATCTTGCAATATTTTGCCTCATCTTGCTATATCTTGCTACATCTTGCCTCATCTTGCCTCATCTTGCCTCATCTTGCCTCATCTTGCTATCTCTTGCCTCATCTTGCTATGTCTTACTTCATCTTCCTTCATCTTGCTATGTCATACCTCATCTTGCCTTATCTTGCTACATCTTGCCTCATCTTGCTTCATCTTGCTATATCTTACCGCATCTTGCCTCATCTTGCTATATCTTGTCTCATATTGTTTCATACTGCTCTTTCTTGCCTCATCTTGCCTCATTTTGCCTCATCTTGCCTCATCTTGCTATTTCTTGCCTCATCTTACAATATCTTGCCTTATCTTTCTTTATCTTGCTATATCTTGCCTCATCTTGCCTCATCTTGCCTCATCTTGCTATTTCTTGCCACATCTTGCAATATTTTGCCTCATCTTGCTATTTCTTGCCTCATCTTGCTTCATCTTGCTATTTCTTGCCTAATCTTGCCTCATCTTGCTATTTCTTGCCTCATCTTGCAATATCTTGCCTCATCTTGCCTCATCTTGCCTCATCTTGCTATTTCTTGCCTCATCTTGCTTCATCTTGCCTCATCTTGCAATATCTTGCCTCATCTTGCCTCATCTTGCTATATCTTGCCTCATATTGCTTCATACTGCTCTTTCTTGCCTCATCTTGCCTCATCTTGCAATATCTTGCGTCATCTTGCTTCATCTTGCTTCATCTTGCTATATCTTCCCTCATCTTGCTATATCTTGCCTCATCTTGCTTCATCTTGCTATATCTTACCTCATCTAGCCTTATCTTGCTATATCTTGCCTCATATTGCTTCATCTTGCTATTTCTTGCCTCATCTTGCAATATCTTGCCTCATCTTTCTTCATCTTGCTTTATCTTACCTAATCTTGCCTCATCTTGCCTCGTCTTGCCTCATCTTGCTATGTCTTGCTACATCTTTCTTCATCTTGCCTCATCTTGCCTCATCTTACCTCATCTTGCCTCATCTTGCTTCATCTTGCCTCATATTGCTATATCTGGCCTCATTTTGCTATATCTTGCCTCATCTTTCTTCATCTTGCCTTATCTTTCTTCATCTTGCCTCATCTTGCTTCATCTTGCCTCATCTTGCTTCATCTTTCTATTTGTTGCTTCATCTTGCAATATTTTGCCTCATCTTGCTAATTCTTGCTGCATCTTGCAATATTTTGCCTCATCTTGCTTCATCTTGCTATAACTTGCCTCATCTTGCTTCATCTTGCCATTTCTTGTCTCATCTTGCCTCATCTTGCCTCATCTTGCTATTTCTTGCCTTGTCCTGCTATATCTTGCCTCATCTTGCTTCATCTTGCAATATCTTGCCTCATCTTGCCACATTTTGCTTCTTCTTGCAACATCTTGCCTCATCTTGCTATATCTTGCCTCATATATGCTTTTATCTTGCCATTTCTTGCCTCATCTTGCTATTTCTTGCCTTATCCTGCTATATCTTGCCTCATCTTGCTTCAACTTGCAATATCCTGCCTCATCTTGCTTCATCTTGCCTCATCTTGCTATATCTGGCCTCATCTTGCTTCGTCTCGCTCTATTTTGCCTCATCTTGCTTCATCTTGCTATTTCTTTCCTCATCTTGCCTCATCTTGCAATATCTTGCCTCATAATGCCTTATCTTGCTTGATCTTGCTATATCTTGCCTCATCTTGCTTCTTCTTGCTATATCTTGCCTCATCTTGCCTCATTTTGCTTCATCTTGCTATTTCTTTCCTCATCTTGCAGTATCTTGCCTCATCTTGCCTCATTTTGCTTTATCTTGCAATATCTTGCCTCATCTTGCAATATATTGCCTCATCTTGCGTCATCTTGCTATATCTTTCCTCATCTTGCCTCATCTTGCAATATCTTGCCTCATAATGCCTCATCTTGCTTGATCTTGCTATATCTTGCCTCATCTTGCTTCTTCTTGCTATATCTTGCCTCATCTTGCCTCATCTTGTTATATCTTGCCTCATCTTGCCTCATTTTGCTTCATCTTGCTATTTCTTTCCTCATCTTGCAGTATCTTGCCTCATCTTGCCTCATTTTGCTTTATCTTCCACTATCTTGCCTCATCTTGCAATATATTGCCTCATCTTGCTTCATCTTGCTACATCTTGCTTCATGCTATATCTTGCCTCATCTTGCCTCATCGTGCTTCATCTTGCTTCATCTTGCCTCATCTTGCTGTATCTTGCTATATCTTTCCTCATCTTGCAATATCTTGCCACACCTTGCAATATCTTGTTTCATCTTGCAATATCTTGCCTCATCTTGCTTCATCTTGCCTCATATTGCTATATCTTACCTCATCTTGCTTCATCTTGCTATATCTTGCCTCATGTTGCTTCATCTTGCCTCATCTTGCAATATCTTGCCTCACCATGCCTCATCTTGCTTCATCCTGCTATATCTTGCCTCATCTTTCTTCATCTTGCTATATCTTGCCTCATCTTGCTTCATCTTGCTATATCTTGCTCTTCTTTCTTCATCTTGCTATATCTTACCTCATCATACCTCATCTTGCCTTATCTTGCTTCATCTTGCTATATCTTGCTGTATCTTGTCTCATCTTGCTTCAACTTGCTATATGTTGCCTCATTTTGCTTCATCTTGCTATATCTTACCTCATCTTGCCTCATCTTGCTATATCTTGCCTCATATTGCTCCATCTTGCCATTTCTTGCCTCATCTTGCCTCATCTTCCTATTTCTTGCCTTATCCTGCTATATCTTGCCTCATCTTGCTTCATCTTGCAATATCTTGCCTCATCTTGCTTCATCTTGCCTCATATTGCTATATCTGGCCTCATCTTGCTTCATTTTGCTATATCTTGCCTCATCTTGCTTCATCTTGCCTCATCTTGCAATATCTAGCCTCATCTTGCTTAATCTTGCTATATCTTGCCTCATCATGCTTCTTCTTGCTATATCTTGACTCATCTTGCTTCATCTTGCAATATCTTGCCTCATCTTGCGATATCTTGCCTCATCTAGCCTCATCTTGCAATATCTTGCCTCATCTTGCAATATCTAGCCTCATCTTGCCTCATCTTGCAATATCTTGCCTCATCTTGCAATATCTTGCCTTATCTTGCTTCATCTTGCTAATTCTTGCCTTATCTTGCCTTATCTTGCTATATAGCAAAGCTACTCCATCTCCAGTTGTTGATAGTGTTACTGGGTCTGACAATATTGCCAATCTGTTTGCCAATAGTTTTAAACAACTGTACAACTCCACAGACTCTTCCGCCGCTGAGGAACTGCTGGATAATCTTAATTCAGCTCTAACTTCAGCAGAGATTGAGCACATTTCTATATCACCTGATACAATCCATGAGGCCATTGGGAAGCTTAGGCATGGTAAGATTGGTGGTGACACATTGGCTTCAGACCATATTCTGAACGCACCTGCCTCATTACATCAGTTTCTGGCTCGTCTGTTTACAACACTACTGAGACATGGCTTCATGCCAACTGCACTGCGAGATGCCACCATTCAGCCTATTCCAAAGGGCTCTAAAGATCCTTCCCACTCTGCAAACTATCGTGGAATAGCCCTTGCTTCCTCCCTAAGCAAAGTCCTAGAGTGGTCCATTCTGATTACCTGGAATGAATTCTTTATCACGAGTGATTTACAATTTGGCTTCAAATCTGGCTTTTCTACTACCCTTTGTACTGGTGTCATGAAATCTGTTATCAACCGCTACTTGAATAAAGGTTCTAAAGTGTATGCTTGCTTGATTGATGCCTCAAAAGCCTTTGACACAGTTGACCACGGCATCCTGTTTTCGAAATTGCTTGAAAGAAGAATGCCCAAGCCTATTGTACGTCTGTTATTGCAGTGGTACAAGTCTCAGAAATTGTGTGTTCGATGGTTGGGTAAATCCTCTGACCACTTTGAGGTCTCCAATGGGGTTCGCCAAGGCGGTGTCCTTAGCCCAATATTGTTCACAATTTATCTTGATGGCCTGCTAGATTCACTTCGTACTAGTGGTCGTGGCTGTTACTGGGAGGATCACTTCTCCGGGGCTTTTTGCTATGCCGATGATCTAACCATTCTTGCTCCATCCCCAGATGCCCTTAGAAAGATGCTTGCCCTATGTGAACAATATGCTCAGGCTCATGGGATTCAATTCAATGCTGATAAGACTCAACTTATATGTTTTAGACATACTGCAGGTTCTGATCATACCCGCTTCTCACTCTGTGGCCACTGCCTGCCTATGGTTGATTCAGTCGTTCACCTTGGGAATACTTTGCAGTATGACTTGTCTGATAAGCTGGATATTCATTTAAAATCAATGGCATTTATCCGCCAGGCTAACTTTGTCCTGTTTCGATTCAAGGGGTGTAATCCGGAGACAAAGATGAAACTATTCAATGCATACTGTCTTTCACTGTATGGGTGCGCATTGTGGAGGCTCGATGCCCCAGACATCCGATCTCTTCATGTGTCGTTTAACAATGTTATCAGACGAATTTGGAATCTTCCACACAATTGCCATACGTCTATTGCCCATGCTGTTGGATTTACTAAAAGCATTTACAACATCATTTATTCCAGATTTATCAGACTACTTTCCACTGCATTATCTCACTCATCTAGTTTCATTCGTTCTGTTTTTCATGAAAGTTCTTTAGTATGTAATTCAGGTTTTATAGGGTACAACTGTATGTTTGGTCCTTCTCATTGTAAATCTTATTCCACCGATCATGTTGCTGTGGGTCATCTAATTAGAGAGATCCGAGATACTCACTCTGTAATTCCCCATTTTGCTCAGTCAGAATTAGACTTTATTGTATCCTCAGCCTCCACCATGTAACTTAACTTGTGCTGTGTCTGCTCTTTTGCACCTTCACTGGTGTGTTTTCAATAATAATAATAATAATAATAATAATAATAATATCTTGCTACACCTTGCAATATCTTGCCTCATTTTGCAATATCTTGCCTCATCTTGCAATATCTTGCCTCATCTTGCTTCATCTTGCTATATCTTGCCTCATCTTCATCTTGCTATATCTTGCCTCATCTTGCTTCATCTTGCTACATCTTGCCTCATCTTGCTTCATCTTGCCTCATATTGCTATATCTGGCCTCAACTTGCTTCATCTTGCTATATCTTGCCTCATCTTGCTTCATCTTGCCTCATCTTGCAATATCTAGCCTCATCTTGCCTCATCTTGCTTCATCTTGCTATATCTTGCCTCATCTTGCTTCTTCTTGCTATATCTTGCCTCATCTTGCTTCATCTTGCAATTTCTTGCCTCATCTTGCTTCATCATGCTACATCTTGCAATATCTTGCTTCATCTTGCAATATCTTGCCTCATCTTGCTTCATCTTGCTATATCTTACCTCATCTCTCTTCATCTAGCTATATCTTGCCTCATCTTGCTTCATCTTGCTATATCTTGCCTCATCTTGCTTCATCTTGCTATATCTTACCTCATCTCTCTTCATCTAGCTATATCTTGCCTCATCTTGCTTCTTCTTGCTATATCTTGCTTCATCTTGCTTCATCTTGCAATATCTTGCCTCATCTTGCTTCATCTTGCTACATCTTGTAATATCTTGCCTCATCTTGCGATATCTTGCCTCATCTAGCCTCATCTTGCAATATCTTGCCTCATCTTGCAATATCTTGCCTCATCTTGCCTCATCTTGCAATATCTTGCCTCATCTTGCATTATCTTGCCTTATCTTGCTTCATCTTGCTAATTCCTTGTCTCATTTTGTTATATCTTGCTACACCTTGCAATATCTTGCCTCATTTTGCAATATCTTGCCTCATCTTGCAATATCTTGCCTCATCTTGCAATATCTTGCCTCATCTTGCTTCATCTTGCTATATCTTGCCTCATCTTCATCTTGCTATATCTTGCCTCTGTGGCATACTGGTAGTGATTAACACTTAGACACTGTCAACTACTGATTGTTACTAGATATAGTCCTTTACTATTATGGTTGTGTTGAATGCTATCTATTCTGTATGTAGTTACTATTCCTGTAACAATGGTCTTTGTCTTGTAGCTGTCTTATGCACGTGTTGCCAATAATGATATCAGTCTTGTTGCGCTGTCAGTGGAGGTGAACCGATCGAAGACGTATCGTACAGCCTCATCTTGCTCCATCTTGCTATATCTTACCTCATATCTCTTCATCTTGCTATATGTTGCCTCATCTTGCTTCATCTTGCTATATCTTACCTCCTCTTGCCTCATCTTGCCTTATCTTGCTTCATCTTGCTATCTTGCTATATCTTGCCTCATCTTGCTTCATCTTGCTATATCTTGCCTCATCTTGCTTCATCTTGCCTCATCTTGCTATATCTGGCCTCATCTTGCTTCATCTTGCTATATCTTGCTTCATCTTGCTTCATCTTGCTATATCTTTCCTCATCTCACCTCATCTTGCAATATCTTTCCTCATCTTGCCTCATCTTGCTTCATCTTGCTATATCTTGCTTCATCTTGCTATATCTTACCTCATCTTCATCTTGCTATATCTTGCCTCATCTTGCTTCATCTTGCTATATCTTTCCTCATCTCTCTTCATCTTGCTATATCTTGCCTCATCTTGCTTCATCTTGCTATATCTTACCTCATCTTACCTCAGCCTTCCCCCATTAGTATTCGCTCTTGTCGAAACCACAAGTGTTTCACTAGTGGTGGACACAAGAGTAGCTAGCCATCTTACCATCCATCAGTACGCCACACTGATGAGCCCCAACTAGGGCGAAACAGCTGTCTGTGGCTCTACCATCTTTGTAGGATGACTAGCGGGGGAAGGCTGTGATCACTGGTTGCCATTAATAGGGCGTGATGCCCCCCAGCCTCCTGAGACACCATTGGTGTAGGAGGCTGGTTGGTGTAATATTCCCAGTGATTAATCTCTATCAACCAAACCTCAGCAGTGGACCAACTGCTACAAACTGTCCTCTCATCTTACCTCATCTTGCCTTATCTTGCTTCATCTTGCTATCTTGCTATATCTTGTCTCATCTTGTTTCATCTTGCTATATCTTGCCTCATCTTGCTTCATCTTGCCTCATCTTGCTATACCTGGCCTCATCTTGCTTCATCTTAAGCTATATCTTGCTTCATCTTGCTTCATCTTGCTTCATCTTGGTATATCTTTCCTCATCTTGCATCATCTTGCAATATCTTGCCTCATATTGCCTCATCTTGCTTCATCTTGCTATATCTTACCTCGTCTTCATCTTGCTATATCTTGCCTCATCTTGCTTCATCTTGCTATATCTTACCTCATCTCTCTTCATCTTGCTATATCTTGCCTCATCTTGCTTCATCTTGCTATATCTTACCTCATCTTACCTCATCTTGCCTTATCTTGCTTCATCTTGCTATCTTGCTATATCTTGCCTCATCTTGTTTCATCTTGCTATATCTTGCCTCATCTTGCTTCATCTTGCCTCATCTTGCTATACCTGGCTTCATCTTGCTTCATCTTGCTATATCTTGCTTCATCTTGCTTCATCTTGCTATATCTTTCCTCATCTTGCCTCATCTTGCATTATCTTGCCTCATATTGCCTCATCTTGCTTCATCTTGCTATATCTTGCCTCATCTTGCTTCTTCTTGCTATATCTTGCCTCATCTTGCCTCATTTTGCTTCATCTTGCAATATCTTGCCTCATCTTGCAATATCTTGCCTCATCTTGCTTCATCTTGCTATATCTTGCCTCATCTTGCTTCATCTTGCCTCATCTTGCAATATCTAGCCTCATCTTGCCTCATCTTGCTTCATCTTGCTATATCTTGCCTCATCTTGCTTCTTCTTGCTATATCTTGCCTCATCTTGCCTCATCTTGCTATATCTTGCCTCATCTGGCCTCATTGTGCTACATCTTGCAATATCTTACCTCATCTTGCAATATTTTGCCTCATCTTGCTTCATCTTGCTATATCTTGCCTTACCTTACCTCATCTTGCAATATCTTGCCTCATCTTGCTTCATCTTGCTACATCTTTCTTCATCTAGCTATATCTTGCCTCATCTTGCCTCATCTTGCTTCATCGTGCTTCATCTTGCCTCATCTTGCTATATCTTGCTATATCTTGCCTCGTCTTGCAATATCTTGCCACACCTTGCAATATCTTGCCTCATTTTGCAATATCTTGCCTCATCTTGCAACATCTTGCCTCATCTTGATTCCTCTTGCTATATCTTGCCTCATCTTTCTTCATCTTGCTATATCTTGCTTCATCTTGCTTTATCTTGCTATATCTTGCTCATCTTTCTTCATCTTGCTATATCTTACCTCATCGTACCTCATCTTGCCTTATCTTGCTTCATCTTGCTGTATCTTGCTGTATCTTGCCTCATCTTGCTTCATCTTGCTATATGTTGCCCCATCTTGCTTCATCTTGCTATATCTTACCTCATCTTGCCTCATCTTGCTATATCTTGCCTCATATTGCTTCATCTTGCCATTTCTTGCCTCATCTTGCCTCATCTTCCTATTTCTTGCCTTATCCTGCTATATCTTGCCTCATCTTGCTTCATCTTACAATATCTTGCCTCATCTTGCTTCATCTTGCCTCATCTTGCAATATCTAGCCTCATCTTGCTCATCTTGCTTCATCTTGCAATATCTTGCCTCATCTTGCTTCATCTTGCAATATCTTGCCTCATCTTGCTTCATCTTGCCTCATATTGCTATATCTGGCCTCATCTTGCTTCATCTTGCTATATCTTGCCACATCTTGCTTCGTCTTGCCTCATCTTGCAATATCTAGCCTCATCTTGCCTCATCTTGCTTCATCTTGCGATATCTTGCCTCATCTAGCCTCATCTTGCAATATCTTGCCTCATCTTGCGATATCTTGCCTCATCTTGCCTCATCTTGCAATATCTTGCCTCATCTTGCAATATCTTGCCTTATCTTGCTTCATCTTGCTAATTCCTTCCCTTATCTTGCTATATCTTGCAATATCTTGCCTCATTTTGCAATATCTTGCCTCATCTTGCAATATCTTGCCTCATCTTGCTTCATCTTGCTATATCTTGCCTCATCTTCATCTTGCTATATCTTGCCTCATCTTGCTTCATCTTGCTATATCTTACCTCATCTCTCTTCATCTTGCTATATCTTGCCTCATCTATCTTCATCTTGCTATATCTTACCTCATCTTACCTCATCTTGCCTTATCTTGCTTCATCTTGCTATCTTGTTATATCTTGCTTCATCTTGCTTCATCTTGCTATATCTGGCCTCATCTTGCTTCATCTTGCTATATCTTGCTTCATCTTGCTTCATCTTGATATATCTTTCTTCATCTCGCCTCATCTTGCAATATCTTTC
>CAXHTE010000085.1:0-14553 GCA_964019415.1 Ianthella basta
GTGCAACTCCTACAGCCACAAATTGTAAATTAGCATGGTTGCTGTGAAAACTAGCTCTTTGGCGCCGTTCGCTTCTATCGCTTCTGGCAAAGGCATAAAGTGTTAATGTTTGCTCTCTCAGGGAGCCATCTGCTGGCACTTGTGTCTCAATCACTTCAAGTGCTTTGCTGATAGGCACTTTGGTGGATAGATTGATGTCGTTACAACTGATGATTCGGTCCTGTGGTTCCATCTCCCTGCTTCTGTCAATGTTATTCTTCATGACTTGTAACTTGAGCTCGACACACCCACTTGTGTGAAATCGCAACTTATCTCTGCGAGTGTATAACACCTTAATTTCCACAGACAGCAGTAAGGATAGAAGCCCATGCACCTGTAGTTCTACTGAACTGTGTAGTCAGCCCAGGGTTGTCTGTAGTGACTGCACTACATGTGCTGTGTACTGTAATGAATACACATGTAAAGTACAGTATCCTTTGTTTTGTATAGTCCTTAATAAAGTTTAATCTTTTCCAGTCTGTGCGTTCGTTTGCTTGTGTGTGGCATTAAAAATGGACATTTGATTGGGCGACGCAATGACGTAACTGCAAACATGGCCACTCTGGCAGTGTGCAGGTGCCTCACAGCCAGCCGCCTCTTAGACACTTTGCGCTCATCAGTTTAGGTCTCCCAGGCATGACGCGTACTTGCACAGAAGTTTACTGTTATTGCCTGGTGCGAGGGAACTGCTCTGGCTATCGGTACGTGGGTTTTTTGTTTCGCTATTTGGATACTTTAGCTGTCAGCATGCTGGGCTGCTGAAAGCCCTTTCTCTATGGTGAAGTAAGCTATTGGGCAGAAAGCTTGCTTGGCTTCGGTACTGCCTTACTGGCTAAGGAAAGACATAACCAAGCAATTCTTTTAACATGGTGTAGGTGTTGTTATATGTATATGTGCATGCAAGTATATGACAGTGGCCAACGCTATACTCAGGCAGTGTCACCCAGTTGCAATCACCCAAATGGTGATGGATGGCCTGCCCGGAGCGAGCACAGCCAAAGAACACAATTTCCTAATGGATTCTCTGTGCAATGTATGTGTGTAGGCTGGTGCATGTGAGTGGTGTGCTATTTACAGTTCTTAAATTCTCCACTTCATTTGACACCTTTACAGGTTCAGAGGTCATCTTGTCACAGAATGTGTATGGTGAGTTAGTTGTCACTTGTGTCACTAGTGGGGGATGTGAGTGTGATGTACTTTCTCTGCAGAATACCCCAGACATCTCATGCTGTTCAGAAGACACGTGAGCAGAAATACTGCAGGCAAGGGGAGGGCACTTCTCGAGGGATTAGAGCTTGATTACCGCAGAATTCAGGATTGTTTCTCTGCTAATCCCCTTAATGAGGAAGAGGCAGTACAGCAAGGGTTGACGTATTGGATTGAGGATGAAGGCATCCAACCTCCTACCTGGAAAGTACTTTTGGAGGCTATGGATTATGCAGCAATATCAATACATCACATTCAAAACCTCCGGACAGACCTTGGTGTCACTGAAGGTATGCTCAGTATGTGTAGTTGTGTGATGTGTGTGTGGTGTATTTGTTAGTGTGTGTTTCTTTGTTGTGTCTGCATATCATGTCTGTGTGTAGTGCTTCACTTGTGGCATCTGATGGTAATTTGTTTGAATGTACACAATTGTTTGACTCCTGAGCCTGTTATGCTTGGAAGCTAAATGATGTTAACAATTATGCTATACTTCACTGCTCTGGAATTTTATCGTTTTGTTCAAAATTATACTCATTTGCTGAATGCCCACCCTTCAGGAGGGTTCCCAATCTACAGTTCATAATTTGAGAGTTAAAACAATGAAAACTGTCCATTTAATTGGAAACATTCTGTAAACTTGCTCCGTTAAAACTCCATGCGTACAGAATTTACTTATGTTAAACCATTTCGTCTATAGCAGCGAAGGTGCTAACCAACTTAGGTCACCATCAGTATTGCTGTGATGTACTCTTCCAAGTTTGGTGAGATTGGTGAAATGTTGAAGGAGGAGTTTGTGAACAACGAAACATGATCTTTTCTCTATCTCTTAGATACGGCGGTGACCGTAGAAGTGGCAAGAACTTGGATGGAATGACTTTCAACCAAACTTCGGCTCGGCCATGTTACTCTCGCTACGCCTCTTTGTAAACCTACCAAGTTTCGAGATCATTCGTTTAAAACTGAAGGAGTAATTAGTTAACAAGTGTTTTGTGTATTACGTTTATTATAATAAGATTGTCATGCCATCAATATTGATACATAGCCATTCATGAGCCACTGATGCACTTTTTGGTACTAATTTGGCAAGTGATGTAGTAGAGGTTATGTGCTTCCCATTAACTTACTAAAGTACAACAGTATAGGGCAGTTAGCGGGAATTGAGGTCATGTGAACATGATTACAGGTCAGGTGGTTCTAAGATTGGAGTGCATAGTTTGTGGGTAAAAACAGCCATACAGAAGTAGTTGTACAGTATAGTAATTACAAAGAGGCCGCCAGCCGCAAAGAAAAGTATGTAACAGCTGTGTTCTGGTAGCCAGTAGCAAGGGACTTGATGATAGCAAGAGAGAACACTAACAGAACTGTTGACTTTAACCCTTCAACTACTGTTTGCCAGCCATCTTCCTGTGGTGGTTTTATATCCATATATAGTAAACTGCGAATCTGATTGGCCAGGACAGGGTCTTGCTCTGGACACAAGTCGACGTATGCAATAATACCAGACCTTCCTTCAGGGGGTCTGGCGTGCAAGACTAGGGCTTTGTCTAGCATACAAAACTCCACTTGGGAGTTTGTGAGTTGTGTTTTCTATGCCTGACAAATCTGTGATGGGTGAAACATTACATTGAATTGACAAGTGTTTCCTTGTGTGCTCGATCATCCCAAAGAAGGAGCAAGCTACGTAGCTACATATATCAACTCAGCATGGCTAAAAACTTTCACAGCTTTAGTGTGTGCCTTGTTTGCGTATAGTACAACTCCTACAGCTGCAAGTTGTAAATGTTTTGTGTGAGTGTAGGTCTTCTTGTCTGTATAGGTCTTCCAGGACCACCTTCCTTGAGGGAAACCTGGTCTATTTGTGCATGCCTGTGAAAGTGAAACTGCTGAATCAGATACAGTGCTTTATTGCATTCAGCTGATTGTTTGTAGAAGCTGTTTTGGGAGTACGTTGCTTGCAGGCAGAGTTTGACTAGTTCAACCACTTGGGGTGTGGGGATGGTGGTTTGCTCTCTCAGGGAGCCATCTGCTGGCACTTGTGTCTCAATCACTTCAAGTGCTTTGCTGATAGGCACTTTGGTGGATAGGTTGATGTCGTCACAGCTGATGATTCGGTCATGTGGTTCCATCTCCCTGCTTCTGTCAATGTTATTCTTCATGACTTGTAACTTGAGCTCAACACTCCCACTTGTGTGACATTGCAACTAATCTCTGCGGGTGTATAACACCTTAATTACCACAGGCAGCAGTAAGGATAGAAGCCCATGCACCTGTAGTTCTACTGAGCTGTGTAGTCAGTCAGCCCAGGGTTGTCTGTAGTGACTGCACTACATGTGCTGTGTACTGTAATGAATACACATGTAAAGTAACAGTATCCTTGTTTTGTATAGTCCTTAATAAATTATAATCTTTTCCAGTCTGTGCGTTCGTTCGTTCGTTCGTTCATTTGCTTGTGTGTGGCACTAAAAATGGGCATTTGATTGGACGACGCAATGACGTAACCACAAACATGGCCACTCTGGCAGTGTGCATGTGCCTCGCAGCCAGCCGTCTCTTAGACACTTCGCGCTCCTCAGTTTGGGTCTCCCAGGCACAACGCGCACTTGCGCAGAAGTTTACTGTCATTGTCTGGTGCGAGGGAGCTGCTCTGGCTATCGGTACGTGGGTTTTTTGTTTCGCTATTTGGATACTTTAGCTGTCAGCATGCTGGGCTGCTGAAAGCCCTTTCTCTATGGCAAAGTAAGCTATTGGGCAGAAAGCTTGCTTGGCTTCGGTACTGCCTTACTGGCTAAGGAAAGACATAATCAAGCAATTCTTTTAACATGGTGTAGGTGTTGTTATACGTATGTATATGTGCATGCAAGTGTATGACAGTGACCAACGCTATACCCAGGCAGTGTCACCCAGCTGCAATCACCCAAATGGTGATGGATGGCCTGCCCAGAGCGAGCGCAGCCAAAGAACACAATTTCCTAATGGATTGTCTGTGCAATGTATGTGAGTGTAGGTCTTCTTGTCTGTATAAGTGTTCCAGAACCACCCTTTGCCTCCTTCAACTGTTGAGTTCAACCCTGAAGGTCCTGATCATGTTGATGCTGTAGACGACCCTATTGGTGAGTCCCGTAGTGGAGCATTTGTAGCTCAGTGTACCATATCTCAGCAGGGGCATTCCTCTTCTGGAATCATGAAGTAGACTATAGCGTGTCATTGGGCTGTGAGGTGTAGGTAACTGCCACATTCTTCCTTTTAGCACCTTGTAGCTATGATATCACATGACATCACTGCCCATTGCAGTACAAGGTGAATCAACAATTTTGCCCAACTATTGATTTTGCACTTCAGCAACCATGTGAAAGCACCACAAGGTGTGAAGAATATATTTGTCTTTCGAGTGTGTCCTTATAAAATGTGCAGGCAAAATTAGTCGAAATTGACACCTACGAACCATCAGCATTGGGCAGGCAAGGTGGCATTAAAGTGGTTGATATCAACTTAAGTCATGATCCACTCTGTCACATGCTTTTTGTTCGTGACATTTTAGCAGTCTCAGGGCTCAGTGAATGGCATGATTGCTTTGAAAACTAGCTTTTTAGCTCCTTTCACGTTGATCACTTTCAGCAGCCATTTAGTAAAGATATTGTGTAACAGTGAGAGACCAGTCCCAAAAATTCATAACACTTTCGCAAGAATCCCATGTAATGCTGAGTGATAATGAGTCACTGCTCTGCCTGCCTTGTTTCTGAGCTACTACTGCCAGTACGTATTCGGAGACACTGCACCATCCTTATATTCCTCTTGTTGTCCTGATACCAGTTTATATCCCTAGTGTTTGTAGTTTTATGGTGTTTAATGTCTGCCATCTCCCGTTTGTTTCCCCTAGTGATAATAGTTCCTATTATCCTGCCTATGCCTGCCCCTCGTCCCCCTAATAAGCCCCAGATAGGCGGTTCCTACCCCCGGCCTACCCTAGGTGTCCAACTACTTCGCCCCGTCTATACCTCTAATACGTAGCTACCAGGGGACCGACTCCTGTCTGGAACCCTGGCTTGGACTTAAGGGTGCTGGCCCGCCCCCGCGACCTTAGACCTTTGACCTATGCTACCCTACCTCACTTTAATTGATGCCTAACCTATTTGGTCGCACCTGGGGGACAGGCCCAGGCCCCTTCAGGGGTATACCCCCAGGTGACCATTATTACAACCACCGTTACTTATCCTTAGAGGTAAGGCTATTGGTTTAGGCCACAAGGCCCTTATAGCACATATTAATTGTCAAAAAGAATAAAAGGGGAAAATATAAATAATTACATGCGTGCAAAGAAGGGTAACAGATGCTGCGCTGCCCCAGATGCATGAGAAAGCAAACAAGCAAAGCAAACACTAAGGGTATGATATAAGCAGTTATGAGTCCGGTGCCATGACCATCCTTGTAGAAATTGCTGCCAACGCTGGGGTTGCTGGGCGAATGTACCCCTGGTACGCCATGCTCTGCCGGCCCAGAATTTTTATAGTGGTTTCTGAGACGCCCGCCTGACTGGCTGACGTGGCTGCCCCTATTCTGAAGCTGTGACCATTGAACAGCTCCCCGCTAACTCCAGCCTGCGTAAGAGCGCCTTGGACCCTAAGCACAAACTGCCTACGGCGCAGGGGAGACCCGTCGCCGTTGCGAAACAAGGGGCCTGGAGCATTGCCGCGCACGCTTAGGTAGTCAAGAACCGCCGCCACTGGGCAGACTTCCAGCTTGGTGGCTCCCAGAGTGACCGCAGTGCCCACCCGGAACTGATCGGTTTTAGATGCTTTGATCTGCAGGGTTAGGTAAGGCTGCGTATCTGAGTGTACGTATTGCAGATCCTTGATACCCAGGTGAACCTGCGGATCGAACTCTGTGTTGTCGGGAGTGAGAAACTCTGCGCACCTAAGGAAGCCAAAAAAGCCTGTGCAGCAAGCTGCCCACACCATCTGGTTCTCCGTGTGGTGTGGCTTGACAGCAAGTGATTGCTTGATTTTTCTCATCATGGTGATGGTGATTGGTAGCCGCACTCGAGCAGGCTTCTTTGCCGCATTGATTCTTTTAATACCCTTGATGATAAGGTTGATGTAGGGGGTGTGGAAAGATGGGGCCATGCATGTAGGATTCGCCTGGATTCGAAAGTGTCTGAGGCCTGCCAGATAGGCCTTGATAGTTGATGCTGCCAGTCCCTGTGACCCCAGATGTGCTATAAACAAAGTCACTTTTTCCAACATGATGGGGACTGGATCAATAGTGAACTGCCTTGCAAAGGTTTGGTACCTACTCCATCCTGCTCTGTATACCTTCATTGTTGATTCTGCGATGCCTGCCTCCAAGAATCGCTGAACATTGCTCTCCAATGTACAGAGGTCCAATCCGGGGTTTACTGGCAAATCAACTTTGCCCACGCGAGTGGAACCTGAGAGGGATTAGGAGACGCCTGTGAGTGCCTATGGAGGAAGGTCCCTACCCTGTTGCGGGACAGCGCATCTGCGTCTGGATTATTTACCCCTGCGACATGGACTGCTCTCACACGGCAGTCATAGATGGCCTGCAGAAATGCTAGACACCTCAGCATGTGATTGGCCTTTGGGTCCCGCGCATGCAACTTGTTGACTTGGGACACCACGGCTGCGTTGTCGCAGTGGCAGAGGATGAGGCTCCCAGCCCAGAGATGCCCCCACATTGCTGTAGCCATGACAATGGGAAACAGCTCTTTAAGAGCGATACTGGGAAGGGTGGTCTCGGGGGACCACTGCATCTGAAACCAGTGTGGTAGGGACCACGCACTGCAGCCCCAAGCACCTGTCGCATCCGTGTGCAGGTGGTGGTCGGGGTGCTTGAGCAGCAGAAACTGATGCACCGACACCCCGGTCTAGTTATCTAGAAGCCAGTCCCACCATGCCAACTCTGAGCGGGCCTCCAAGTTAATACGACGGATTTGCCCTGGGACCATGGAGGCTTTGACGGCGAACAGAGCGTTCAGATATGCCTTACCCAATGGGAATACCTTGGTTGCATGAACTAGGTGCCCAACTAGTGATTCAAGGGCATGCTTGCCCCTCACCACTCTGGCTCCCAGGAACCCCCTTACCATCGTCCGCAGTTTCACCAGCTTGCTTGCTGGTAAAGACGTGGACATCGAGGCCGTGTTCAGTTCAATGCCTAGGAATGTCAGCGACGTGGACGGCCCTTTGGTCTTGTCCGGGGCGATTGGCACCCCTAGCTCTTCGCATGTGGCCAGTGTGATGGCCAATGCTCGCTGGCACTCATCTGTGCCAGGGGACCCTACGAATAGAAAGTCGTCCAAGTAGTGCATGACTGCTTGCACTCCGCGTTTGCGCAGGACCCACTCCAGTGCTTCGCCCAAGGCACT
The DNA here is from genome assembly GCA_964019415.1 of Ianthella basta. Classification (NCBI taxonomy): domain Eukaryota; kingdom Metazoa; phylum Porifera; class Demospongiae; order Verongiida; family Ianthellidae; genus Ianthella; species Ianthella basta. The sequence goes on from CAXHTE010000085.1 coordinate 7,628, forward strand.
GAAAATTGCCAGGGCGGAGGCCAGACCAAAAGGGAGTTGGCAATCAACATACACCTTGTCCCGCCAGCGGAGTCCCAGAAACGGCCGGTCCTCTGGGTGAATGGGGATTATCCTGTATGCCTCCTTCACGTCTATCTTTGCCAGTAGTGCATTAGTGCCGAAGTGCTGCATTAGATGGGCCGCGTCCTTGACTGATGAGTAGGCTACGTGAGTAAACTGCCTGCGGATACTATCATTTATGCTTGCATTCTTGGGGCTTGACATGTCAACAATTATGCGGAACTTTCCTGGGTCCTTCTTGGGTATGACTGCTATGCTGCTCGTGATGACGTTCGTGCACTCTGCGCCTGGGAATGGGCCGGCCATGTACCCTTTGTCGGCTTGAGTCTGTATGTACTGGTCGACCACCGCTGCATGTTTCCGTGCTGATGGGGTACAGGTGGTAGCTGCTCGGCACTGGGGTAGCTCCTGCAGACTGATCCTGAACCCATGCCGCATTCCTTCCACTAAGGCTGCTACCCACTCCTGATCAGCATGCATGGCTAGTGCCTTCTGCCATGCCTCGGCTTGCAGTGGTGTGGCTACCGGCTTCTCCTGTAGCCCCTGAGGGATACCTGCGCCCAGCACCCTATGGAACGGGGGGGCTTGGAGCTTGACAAATTGGCGGGCCAGTATTGGTGCCATGACAACAGATGTTGCGGTGGGCATCCCAGCACCTAGCGCACGAGGTGGGATGATACTTTAGTTTATCATATGCGATTAGCTGAACTGCCTGCCTAAACCTAACTCATCTGCATGCTTTCAGATTCTGGCTTGCAACATTAGCTGCTAGTCCTGCTAGCTCCCGAGCCCTTATGCCACATGCAACCCTTAACATCTTGACTTAACGTCCTGACATGCTTAACATCTTCATGATCAATGAACTCAAGTGACCAAAACACAACGGTAACTAGTAGCACATGATGTGCAAAGTGCACCTACATACTATATGTATACCTACGCGTCTGGTGACTGCATTATCACCCTGCAGTGTTATCACCAATGCATGTTCCTTGCTTGCTGCTCGGGTGCCGACTTGTTTCCCCCTAATCAGCGGGGGGCCAAGCACGCTCATGGCTTGGCTGCTTTTCCTGCGGCCGGGGCCTTAGGACTTGCGGCCCTGAGCGGGCACTGTGGTGTGACATGCCCAGGCTCTTGACACGTGGCACAAACGTGCCGGAAACGGCACTGGAAGAATGGGCAGGACCCCCTATTCATCCCATCTCCACGGAGCGCTGTGCCTGGGGCAAGCCCTGCTGAGATGGAGGTCGGACTGCTGCGAGTGTGGCCGACTCTGTCACCGACATCAGCCATATGTCCTGTTCCCTTCTGTGCCATGGCAGTTGTGGGTTCATGGCTGCTGCTTGCCTAAAGAGCCTGTCATACTTGGCCCATGCCATCCCTCTGATATCACGCGCCAATGTCAGCACGATAGAGGAGTATGCGGCCATCTCGAATGCTTTCTTTGGGTTGAAGTGTACAGTTGCTGCTGAGTAGGTGGTGTAGGCTACCATCCAATCCAGTGGGGATGCGATTGAGTGCTTCTTCTTAGATTTGGTGTCCTCCTTCTTCTCACATGCCTTGTCAAATTGCGCCTCGCGCAGGGCTTCCGGGAGCAGGTCCACAAGGTCGATAAACTTGCCATCTCTTATAGCCTGGACCAGGTGACCTGGAATCGGCGGCAGGCCAGATGCTGGTAGGGTGAGGTCCCCCTGCCTGTCTGGTGTGGTGCCAGGATCTGCGGGCGGCTTTTCTGCGGGTTGGCTTGGATTGTCTGCTGCTGGTGTTGACCTGGCGCTACTGGTCGCCCCTGACTCCTGAGCTACCTGTGAGCTGTCCATATGCATGTTTTGTAGCCACGCGGGGACCTCCGCGTCTGTCCCTGACAGTGTGCCCACGTTGCCTGCGAGCAACGGGGATAAAATACCAGTGACAGCATGTGCCTAATATTGCTAATAGCATGGAGAAGCAACTTGCTACCGTTGCTTCTCTGCCTAATTTGCTGCAGCCTGGGTACCCATTGCTTGGGCCCCTGCGTGTGCCGGATGGCTCGTGTCCCGCGCGGGACATGAACCAGCGCGCTCTGCAATGCGCGTACTCTCAGCGTTCCCGCAAGGGAGTGAGTACGTAGCGCTTTCCCTGGGCTGCCGACTCTGTCCTCGGTCGACTTGGGAGGCATTCCGAATGTTGTCCGCGACGGGGCCTCGGGTGAAGCTACCGCCCGTCACTGTTATCCCCGCCCCTGCTAGTCCAGCCGCTAGGGCCTAGCTAGATGCGCCTGCCGCGCTACGTACCTCGAGGCTCCTTGTCCTGTGGTTGTGAGTCAGCCATCTTGCACCCGCCGCTGTACCAATACGAAAGGGATGGGAGGAAAGTTGCTCCACACTGCGAACCGCGAAGGAAACGACGAAAAAAAACAACTGCTCCAGCCCACGAACCACTGTACGTGTCTACCCTGCCACGAGGTACTAACCGCGCATGCGTAGTGGCCTGTCACGAGGTGCTGCCCCGCGTGCGTGGTGCCACGTGGCTCTTACCATCCCCACTGTGATGTCAGCGCTGCGAGCACTCGCATTGCGCGGTGTGCCTGCGTTGCCACTCTCGATTCCGCCATTAACCTTGTTTAACACGTTAAACTCCAAGCAAACTTCATGTCTACTACAGCCACAGGACTTTGGCAGACATGTATTGACGGAATTACTGAATATAAAGCATTATATTGTTGGCCAGTTTGTTTGTGGCTGTCACACCAGAAGAACTTTCATACTGGCATGACATGCTCGCTAGTTTAATCAACATTTCACCCATTGTGGTCTGACATACAGCACTGCACTCAGGAGTGTTGTGAGTTGAGTTTTGTATGCCTGACAAAATCTGTGATGGGTGAAACGCTGCCTTGAATGGACAAGTGTTTCCTTGTGTGCTCGATCATCCCAAAGAAGGATCAAGCTGTGTACATACTATCAACTCAGCATGGCTAATAACTTTCGAAGTTTTAGTGTGTGCCTTGTTTACATGTACGACGACTCCTACAGCCACAAATTGTAAATGTTTTGTGTGAGTGTAGGTCTTCTTGTCTGTATAGGTGTTCCAGGACCATCTTTGCCTCCTTCGACTGTCGAGTTCAACCCTGAAGGTCCTGATCATGTTGATGCTGTAGACGACCCTATTGGTGAGTTTCGTAGTAGAGCATTTGTAACTCAGTGTACCATATCTCAGCAGGGGCATTCCTCTTCTGGAATCATGAAATAGACTATTAGTGTGTCGTAGGACACTAGCAGGTATAAAGGAACATGTACAGATAGTACTGACTCTCATGCTGTAGCATAGCACAGACTAGCAGCTGACTTGAGCCTATGCAGTAAGCAATAGAAGAAATGATATCATTGGGAGGTGTAGGTGGATATGTGTGTACTGTACGTATGTAGTGTGTGTGTGTGTGTGAATGTTTGTGTTATGTGCTATTGTTGTAACCTGCTGTACATGCAGCATATGTCAGATACTGAGTCATGGTTGAGGGAAACCTGGTCTATTTGTGCATGCCTGTGAAAGTGAAACTGCTGAATCAGATACAGTGCTTTATTGCATTCAGCTGATTGTTTGTAGAAGCTGTTTTTGGGAGTACGTTGCTTGCAGGCAGAGTTTGACTAGTTCAACCACTTGGGGTGTGGGGATGGTGGTTTGCTCTCTCAGGGAGCCATCTGCTGGCACTTGTGTCTCAATCACTTCAAGTGCTTTGCTGATAGGCACTTTGGTGGATAGGTTGATGTTGTCACAGCTGATGATTCGGTCATGTGGTTCCATCTCCCTGCTTCTGTCAACGTTTTTAGGGGCTGCCTGTGGCAGCCCCTATATTGTTTTCAAATTGACATTTTCGTAAGGCTTCATGTTACGGAACAATATATATATATAGTGAAAAGCTGTGTCTACCACTCTCATCAGAAGAGATTCGCTGGGCACTTAATAAAGTGAAGAAAGATGCTACCCCCGGTCAAGATGGCATTGGGGTGGAGATGATGTTGGCTGAACCTTTGTTTGAAGTATGGATGACTTTGTTCCAAGTATGCTGGGAATCTGGCCTGGTACCATCTGTATGGAAGGAGAGCTTGGTTATACCAGTTCCAAAGAAGTCCCCTATGGGTATCTGTGAAACTACCAATTTCCGAGGTATTGCCCTCACTTCTACAGTGAGTAAAGTCATGTGTACAGTTTTGAACAACCGGTTGTCATGTGTTGCAGAAGATGAAGGGTTAATTGCTGAGGAACAGGCAGGTTTCAGGAAGCATAGAGGGTGCAGGGACCAGGTGCTAGCGCTAGTGTTATTGAGTCAGATGGAAGTGGCAAAAAAGGCAGAAGGGATGATGGTGGCTTTTATTGATTTCTCAAAAGCATACGACAGGGTGGATAGAGGACAGCTATGGAGGTGTCTTGAGTGTCTTGGTATTGGTGGTAGCTTCTTGCAGTTTTTGAAAGCTCTCTACAACGGTACCTCATGTCGTGTGAAAGTCGACAACAAACAGAGTGACGAGTTCTCAGTGACCAGTGGGCTTAGACAGGAATGTGTGCTGTCACCTCTGCTATTCTCATTATACATCAATGCCCTAGTAGACACCTTGAAGAAACATGACTGTGGTATCCAATGTGGAAATGATATCATCCCAGGTCTGCTTTTTGCGGATGACACAGCATTGCTGGCACCGGATGGGGAAGGTCTTATAAGGAGTCTGCATTGCATGGTACAGTGGTGTGCTGAGTGGGGAGTGAAGATTAATGTGGCCAAATGTGGAATTATGCATGTGAGGAAGAAGACTGTGGAGAGGTCAAATTTGAAATTTGTTATTGATGGTGAAGAAGTTCCTGTGGTGAGCAGCTACAAGTACCTGGGATGTATAGTGGGTTCTTAGAAATGAAGGAGATGATTGAGGATAAAGCAATGGCAGGGAAGAAGGCATTAGGGGCATGGTTTCAGAGATGTACAGCAGAGTTGGGAGACATTGGTATTGGGACATTTAGGAAATTGATGACTTCACTAGTGGACTCCACCATGTTGTATGGAGCTGAGGTTTGGGGTTGTTGTCGGAACTTACAATCAGTACAACAAGTGCAATTGAGAGCAGCCCGTTTATTCTTCGGAGTTGGGACTCTCCACCCCCGAACATCACTGCTGCTGGAGCTAGGAGACCTCCCAGTGGTATGGCTGGCGAGGATAAGATGTATGGTTTTTTGGCTCAAGATTTTGACTAGTGCAGCATATGATGGAAGGTTGCTGAAAAGAGTGTCTGTCAAGGCTATAAGACTCAACAAGGGTACATGGATAAAGAAAATGACTGCCTGCTGTAACGATTTTGGTTGGCAAGATGTGGGAGTGGAGCAGGGTAAAGATATGTCAGAGAATGAGTTGAAGAGAATGTTGGAGAGTGTGGCGTGGAGGAGAGTAAGAAAAGAATCTAGTCAGGAATTAGAGAACAAACCAAAGCTGTCGATGCTGAAGAAGATTGTGGAGTATGAAGAAGAATCTAGTTGTGCAAATGTGAAGATGAAAAGCGAGAGGAGGGTCTTGATCAAGCTGAGGGGAGGTACTGCACCGTTTCAAATGGAGACGGGCAGATGGCATGGATTGAAGAGGGGGGAAAGAGTATGCAAAGAGTGCGACAGTGGAGAGGTGGAAGATGTGGTCCATTGGCTGATCAGGTGCCCAGCCTGGATTGGACATCGTGAGGCACTTTTGAAACAATGTCATGATCATTCCTCCAATTCTGATGAAGATACCACAGCAAGACTCCTGTGCCTGGCTTGCCACAACCACAAGATAGCAGCAGATATCCACACCATGTGGAAGGCGCGTTTTGGCACATAGGGCCAGAATGAATTCCCTATACCCTGCAGGCCCTTAACTGATTTGTATATTGTATATGTGAAGGACATCATCTAAACAGTTTTATGTAAATGTTTGTATATATATAGTGCTGCTTTGGGCCAGCCTGGGCCCTAGTGCTGTATGGCATGATGCACTAAAATATTGATTGATTGATTGATACATATATATATACAGTGCAAGTTGCAAAATACAAGGGTATTGAAGCCATAAATAATGTAATATAATATAACTAGCTGCAAGGCTCCCGCCTTCGGCAGGCCCTGTAGGAGGGTAAACTGTAAAGTGGTCGAGTGCTTCCTGCAGGGGGGTCTAGTGCGTCCTGTAGAGGGGTCCTGTACGTTTTTCGCGGATCCAAGATGGCCGATGGTCAGTTCATCCTGGGTTTTCACCACGCGCTCCTCAGCAGTAGCTTATTTTAGCACATCTACCACCTTATATTGATGTGAGGTACAGCGTGCCACGGCTGGGAACGTTTGGGCACGTTTCGTCGACGTTCGCCGGAGGAGTTCGTGAACAACGGTTGGGGTTCTTCTTTTGTATTGGCAGCATAGGAGCGTGCGCGGAAAACCATATATTTTCTTCGTAGATCCAAGATGGCGGACGGTCGTTTGGAGGTTTTTCGCCGCGCACTCCTCGGCAGGGGCTTCTTTGCGCACGTCGCCCCCCTTAGATCGAGACCGGATGTGGCGTCCATAATCTGGAAAAGTTTGGTGTTGAGGGTGAATTCATGAATATTGTAATTGAGGGTGCATGGGAAAAATTCATGGCATGCCCTTAGGCAAGTTACATATGCTTGCTGCAGCGTGCACTCCAATGGTGGCGGTGCAGGTTCTGACCGGCTGTAACTTGCACTGGTGGTCTTTTTCTTCAGCCATTGAGCGCATTTACTTTCTGGCACATGTGGTGGTGCGAATGGTGCGTGTGCTGGTCCGGGGCCACTGTAACTTGCACTGGTGGTCTTTTTCTATGATCAACTAGCGCAGATACTCTACTGGCACATGTGGTGGTG
>CAXHTE010000086.1:0-27376 GCA_964019415.1 Ianthella basta
GACCGATAGGGGGGACAGAAAGGGGGGACGGTTTGGGGGGGGGACGGATAGGGGGGATGGATTGGGGGGGTTGGATAGGGGGGACATAAAGGGGGGACAGATAGGGGGGACAAGTGGGAGGGACAGATAAGGGGGACAGGTGGGAGGGGGGACAGATAGGGGGGATGGTAAGGGGGACAGATAGGGGGGGCAGATAGGGGAGAACGATAGGGGGACAGAAAGGGGGGACGGATAGGGGGGGACGAATAGGGGGTACAGATAGGGGGACGGATATGGGGGACAGATAGGGGGGACAAGTGGGAGGACAGATAGGGGGGACGGATTGGGGGGCAGGTGGGTGAGACAGGTCAGTGAATTAGTGTGACTAGGGATGTAGTGACTGTCCACTACGTATGTCCTGTCAGTATGGAACTCGCAAGCCCTACTGTCCAAGTTCACTCAACACTCACACTTTACACAAGCACACATCTCCAGTGTCACTCACCTCAGAAGTGGACGCAATGTCATGCACCTTCTTTCCTGCCTTCAGTGTGAGGACGGCTAAGTTGTTCATGAGGGGAGTGACTGATTTGACCAGCTCACCTGAGGAGTGGGTGAGCAGATGTTTGTATGTATACATACACCACACATTGATACAGACATCACACACACACGCACACACACACACACACACACACACACACACACACACACACACACACACACACACAGAACACACACACACACACACACACACACACACACACACACCCCTCTCCCTCCACAACACACACACAACAGAAACACACCTTTGCAAATGTGCCCCCCCAGGTGAGGTCCTCCACATCACCCGCCATTTTGATGTTGCCAGGGGCAACCTCTCCAGATGTCTTCAGTAGACTGTGTGACTGCAGAAATGAGTCCAACAGCTGCAGCTCCTCTGCACTAGCTCCATCCAGGACAACACCAACTGAACACGACTCTATAGCAGACAAAACGGACCCACTTCAGCACATCATGTATGAAACACTTTCAGCCATTCGTGTAACTGTGATGGAATGCTTGAATTCCTTGGATTTATGAAAGCCTAAACAATATGAGCGTTGTGACATTCACTATTAGTATACCATAGGAACAAGTCATAATACAGTACCCGCAATCTCTACAACAGCAGTGCTGTTACAGCATAGCCTGACTTAGCCGACTGTCTAATGTGCAAGTGAAGTCAAAGCAAATCGACAGTCGGCTACTGTACATATGTACACAAGATTAGTTAAAGCCCCACTGGTGTCCGTAGCAGATGTGGGTGTGCCCACGGCAGCAGTGGAGGCAGCTCGAGGTGGTTCACTCACCGTCCCTTCCCAGCCCTGGGAACATGTACGTTGTGGGGGCTGACTTGAGCACAGGGGACTTCCCCGCTGCTAGGGGATACACCCACTGTCCACACTGAACAAAAGCCGTCGGCTTGCCTGTAAGTGACGTGACAGAGATGTCAGGAGTATGTTGCCATAGCAACCAAATTTTTAATCCAATAAATTCCATCACATCACACTACTATCCAAGAACTACATGTAAAGAACACCCTGAAATAAAGACACCTCATTAATGAGGACAGCGTCAACTGTGTCTCTCCAGAAAATAGCTTAAGAAGGGTGTGCTGGATAGTTAGTCAAGTGCTTGTAGTCTCAGGTAGGGTACTTTTGAGAGTGAGGAGAGTTCTGTACCCTTCAAAAATAGCCCAGAGAGAACACTGTACCTATTGTCCCAGCTACACAGCAATGTATACAAACCACCTCTCAAATTGTGACACCTCTCTAATGAGGATGATCCCTACTGTCCCAAACGTGTTCGGAAGTGAGAGCTCTCTGTGTACGTACACGACTCGCCCTATGGCTGCCCTAGGGTGTACAGCTGTTTAGTGTGTGGACTACCTTCTTGACTGTTGAGGAGTTGGAACACATGGAAGCTGTCAACATCTTCAAACTTGACCACATGTCCTTCTTTGTTGACTTGGAACAGGCCTACACCTAAATGGGAGGGGAGGGGAGGTGAGGGGAGGGGGAGGGGAGGGGGAAGGAAGAGGAGGGAAGGGGAGGGGAGGGGAGGGGAGGGGAGGGGGAGGGGAGGGGGAGGGGAAGACACGTGACATGCAAATGTCACACACACACCAGTGCTGTGGAAATGGTAGTAATTGTAATCGACTGTAATTAATAGGAATTGAGATATTTGGCTAAAGTAATTGTAACAGTATCAAATTCTCCAATTATTTCGCTTTTAAAATAGAACCCTCATATCTCAACCTTACCCGCAATTCCCCAATCTCGTATTAGTGCTTTTAGATTCTCTTATTTTGTAAATGCTCCCTTCATCTGGAATCAATTACCTCCAAGCATTCTCCAATCCTCCTCAATCTACACCTTTAAATTTTGCCTCAGCAAGATGCTGTTGAGCGTGTCTTAGTTTGATCAACAATACATTTACACTTCCACTTAGTTAAAATACATGTCTTACGAGAGCACAATTATAGGCAATTTGCCTCTCATGCAACCCTTTCCCCACAGAGATAAAATCATTTCAAATTCAAAATTCAAATTCAAAAGGTTACATTCAGGTAATTATTACTTAATTACACAATTACATATAATTACATACATTCCTCCTCCTTGGCTACTAGAAGACTAGACTGTTGGAAGAAAATTCTAAAGATTACCCTACTGTTCAAACCTAGCTTGTCAAGTATTATCCGTACCAGCTTGGAACACCAAGTGAATTTCACTGGGGAATATGACATCCCCCAGGGATTTAGGCATCCTCCGGGAATTTAGGCATCCCTGGGGATTCTGGCATCCCGTGAAAACATGGGGTCAATGGCGCTAAACTGTACCATCCACATGTACATACATACACATACACGCACACACACACACACCGGATCCCCGGGAATTCTGGCATCCCCTGGAAACATGGGGCCAATGGCACTACAGTGAATCCATGCACACAAATTGCTTGTAATTACATTCCTCCTCCTTGGCTACCAAAACACTAGACTGTTGGAAGAAAACACTAAAGACTACCCCACTGTTCAAACCTAGCTCGTCAAGTATTCTCCATACCAGCTATGTCTGCACTAGTTGAGAGCACATTCAGTTGGGCAGGCAAGACTTTGAATCCGCTAAGATGTCGTTGCATGCTTCCAAAAGAACTTGAAGCACTGCTATGTTTAAAGATGAACTCCCAGTCTATGTAACCTTAATGGAATTGTAATCGTAATTGTAATTGCTTTCAAATAGCTGCAATGGGAAATAATTACATGTAATATTAAAGTAAAGCTAATAGTAATTGATGACACTTGTAATAATACAACTAATCATCTGTAAATGTCTTGTATTGAACCCACATATCAGAATTTGACTCACCACTATCTAATTATGACATGTACCTTTGTACCGTGTATTATTACATGAATTTAAAAAAAGTAATTGATTTTCAAAATAGCCAAGTAATTGTAATTATTTACCAGTAAGCACTGATACACACCCAACCTCACCTCCCCACACACCCCCCCCACACACCTTGTGACACTCTCAGGACAACTTGGGCCGTGTCACGTGTTCTGGTCTGCTCTCCCTTGACAGTGGAGGTGGGGAGAGGAGGCCTGGACTGGGACGTTGCCGTGCCAACTGTTGTCCTGACAACAGTAGAAGCCCCTGTTGTTGACAAAAGTGTACCAGTGCCTGAGAGAGGGTAGTGGGTGAAGAGACAGACACACACACAACTATTGCATACATTGTATGGACTACAACTGTATGGGGATATGGCGGTGCCATTTCATCATGGTGACAATTGTGACATTGACAATGACAAGGATGACAGTGATGTGGACGAGCGGAAGTCAGAATGGAAATAGAGACTGGGTATGAGGCTACATTTGCACACTCCTGACCAAGTTCTCATGCAATGAAAAACAATTTGTAATATATGCATATTTAATATCTCTGGGGCTATATACAGTAGGTAAAATAAAGTAAAAATATATATGTATGGATCTTTAATGAGATGCAAAGGATTGAGGAATGCATCTAATTACTTTTGGTGTGCTGAGCATTGTCACTCGCTCTTTACTTTACATAAACAGTTTGACATCACTATGCTCTCTCAATGCGCTGCCTTCCCTCACCTGCCAATGAGGTACCCTTCTCTTGTCCACTGGAGACAGTGTCCAGGAGTGACTGTATTCTCTCCTTCACCTGGGCCTTTGTCCTGCACCATATAGTAGTGGGTCACATGACATTACATCACTAGATACTATTTTAAGACCTATTTACCCCACATGAGCTGTATATATATATATACCTGGCATGACACTACTATAAATAGACATTACATCATCACTCACCTGATGATCTTCTCCTGAAGTGCCACTGCAGACTGATCCTGTAGTTCTCCCTTCCCAAGGTGGGACAGGGCAGAGGACAGCAGTTTCAGACCTACAGCATCACAAGGATGGAGAATAGTGTATACAATGGCTAGTACATGTAACCAGTATTAAATTGGTACACTACTACCTATGAATAAACATGTAAGTTCACCCATGTAACTAGTACTGCACTGCATTGAGTTGACTGAAGTACACAGAATGTACTGTTAGCACAGCTATGTAACTACTACTGATATGAAGAATGGTCTACACTTGTACTGAGTACGTAAATGTGTGTGTGTGTGTGTGTGTGTGTGTGTGTGTGTGTGTGTGTGTGTGTGCGTGTGACCCACCCTTGCCATACTCATCCAGGGCTTGCTTCTTTAGGCCTTCTTCATCAAAACGCAAAGCCTCCTTGATGTGCCTGCAGGTACACACACACACACACACACACACACACACACACACACACACACACACACACACAGATACACACACACACACACACACACACACACACACACACACACACACACACACACACACACACACACACACACACACACACACACATAACTTCGTTCACAGGTCCCTACCGCACACCACCTACGTTGGTATATACATACATGTTACCTACATACACTCACTGCATCCTAGAATTCCTCTACTGTGTCACAAACCGTACAACATGTCGCTCGATGGACTGGTTATCCGCCGGGATAACACTAGTACCAAATAGAAGGTATAGAGAATTACCTTTTGGCCTCCTGATAGGTGGTTTTCGATTTCTCGAGGGATGAGCCTAGAGAAGCGCTTGAAGAAGCGGGCCCTCTCTTCTGAACTACTGAGGCGGCCATTTTACATATAATTATAATACGCAACAGATTAACAAATGGCTTCAGGGTGTGAGCAGCAGCAGGGAACACAGACATTTCCTCAGTCTCTCAAGGACGCTAGGCAGGTGATCATCAGATCAGCCACAGAGGAAGACCTGGAAAGCATAGGTCGAATAGCGTACGAAGCCTTCTTCAAGATAAACGCATCCAAAGGACTGCCCAACCTATCTCTTGAACAGCGCGATCTATTTAAAAATTTGTTTGGTATATACCTTCGGGTAGGATGTCCAGTGTTGGTAGCGTGTGATGGTAGCAGCGGTGTGTGTCTGGGGTCGGTTGCGTGTGACACCAGAGCGGAACAGTGCTGTGGGATAGGACCGATTACCGTGGACCCTGCCCACCAGGGACGTGGAATTGGACGAACTCTCATGGTAGCAGCCATGGATCACGTGAAGAGCAAACACAGCAAGACCTTGACATTTCGTCTGACCCACGTTGCAGCCAATACCACCTCGTTCTGTTTGTATGCAAGTTTGGGATTCAATACCTGTGGTAACTTGTTGGAGTTCCATGGTCTACCGTCTCCTCCCAATGAACACATACCAGATGTCTCACGCACGAGCTCTATGGTCCTTAGAAGAGCTACAGTGGAGGATGTAGCAGGCTGTGATGAGTTGTTCCAACAAGCACATGGGGGAGGCATGGAGCGTAGAAATGAGATTCACGACATGATCCTTCACGATCAAGGAGTTCATGGCAGGCCTGCGTATGTACTGACTGACAACAAAGATGGTTCTATTGCTGCCTACACTACAGGGTTGCGTACTGTTGGGCATACTGTTGGGAGAAATGAGGCAGTGTTCAAGATGCTACTTCAAATGCTGTCGGTGGAGTTGGTTGAGTCTAAGCGGAAGAAATGTTTCATTCACATTGACCCAGTTCGCTACCCAGATTTGGTACGCTGGATGATTGTCAATAAGATGCAAGTTGAAAAGCAGCACACAATGATGTACAAGGGATGCTACACTGGTCCAGTAGCACCTTTTGTGTACTGTCCATCAATGCACTTCTGACAGTTTGAGTTAACTGTAGTATGTTATAATGAATATTTATGTCACACTTACACTATATACGACAAAGTTGGAGGGCCTCAGTTAAATTTCACTGTTTACACTTTATGCTCTATAGTAATACTGGTATGGGGTGCAGATTGATCACTATTAGCCTCGTCCCCAGGCCCTTCGCGTTAATTGCGGGGAAGGAGAAAAGGGCCTGGTACACACTGTTATGATGACGTCACGCTTCCGTAAGTCGGCGCGTTTGTATATCTCGGTGCCAAACGTCCGCGAGACTTCGTACGTGTTGCATTTGCTTATCGGAGGTTATCCCCAAGCACCCCAATGCCTTGGTCAGCCCAGTGGGGTCGAAGGGAGACGTTCCAGGAAGCTGTAGTTAGCATCTGTTGATGCCATTCTAGGAAAGCGACGGTCTGCTGTCAGAATTGCCGAACGAAACCCCAGCCCATCGCAAACACACTGCTTACACAAACGGCATCCCATAATACTGTGGCAGTGGTCAAGACCAAACTGCGTCATCACCGTCCATCACAACACTAGTTAAATCAGCCATTCTAGCTAGGTGTAATTCTCTTAAACCATGCAATATAGGTAATGTCTCTGGGGCCTGTTAGCATTACAGAATTTTACTAGCTAGCTATCGATAATAGCTACAGTTTGCTAACCAGTATACCTCCGAGCGGCCTATGTGAGCGTTTTTTTTAACAGCGCCCCCGGACCCACGGGCGCTTGCGATATCAAAATGGCTGCAGGCGAGCAGCGTTTCTCATCACAGACGTTTCCTGTCAAGGACGGTCGACACGTGGTGGTCAGGTCAGCTACAGAGAAAGACCTTAAAGGTATGAGTCGAATAGCGTACGAGGCCTTCTTCAAGTTTAACACATCCAAAGGACTGAAGGTGCCCTTCCCATCTCGTGAGGATAGCGACGCCTTCACAAGTTTCTTTGAAATGTACCTTCACAATGACTGTCCAGTGTTGGTAGCGTGTGACGGTAGCAGCGGTGTGTGTCTGGGATCGGTTGTGTGTGACACCAGAGCGGAACAGTGCTGTGGGATAGGACCAATTACCGTGGACCCCGCCCACCAGGGGCGTGGAATTGGACGAACTCTCATGGAAGCAGCCATGGATGACGTGAAGAGCAAACACAGCAAGCCCTTGACATTTCGTCTGACCCAGGTTGCAGTCAACACCACCTCATTCTGTTTGTATGCAAGTTTGGGATTCAATGCTTGTGGTAACTTGTTGGAGTTCCATGGTCTACCGTCTCCTTCCAACGAACGCACACCAGATGTCTCACACACGAGCTCCATGGTCCTTAGAAGAGCTACAGTGGAGGATGTAGCAGGCTGTGATGAGTTGTTCCAACAAGCACATGGGGGAGGCATAAAGCGTAGAAATGAGATTCACGATGCAGTCGCTCACGGTCAAGGAGTTCATGGTTGGTCTGTGTATGTACTGACTGACAACAAAGATGGTTCTATTGCTGCCTACACTACAGGGTTGCATGTGTTTGGGCATACTGTTGGGAGAAATGAAACGATGTTTAAACTGTTTCTTGAAATGCTGTCAGTGGAGTTGGCCGAGTCTGATCGGAAGAAATGTCGTATTCACATTGACCCAGTTCGCTACCCAGATTTGGTGTGCTGGATGCTTGTCAATAAGATGCAAGTTGAAAAGCAGCACACAATGATGTACAAGGGATGCTACACTGGTCCAGTGGCCCCTTTTGTGTACTGTCCAACGGTGGACTACTGACTGTAGTGAGTGACTGCATGTAGAAATCTTATCTAAATGTTTATTGAATTAATTTTTGTATGTTTTGTGCTTTGTAAAGTACTTTATTGCTTACACATGATCTGTAAGCCTCCAAGTCATGTTCTATATAGACGAGTGAAAGTATAGGGACTGTATAGGGACTAACAATGCAGAATTGTGTGTGTGTGTGTGTGTGTGGTGTGTGTGCGTGTGTGTGTGTCTGTGTGCGTGTGTGTGCGTGTGTGTGTGTGTGTGTGTGTATGTGTGTGTGTGTGTGTGTGTGTGCGTGTGTGTACATGTGTGCATACATGCATATGTGTGTGCTTGCTCTGTACCTGTATATATCAATGGTGCATATAATTTATTCATACCACACGATGCCAACTGTTGTGACCCTTGACTCCAAAGTACGTTATTGACAATTTGTTTACATAACAGAGTAAGAAGGAGAGGAAGTGTTTGTTGTCTGTTTGTGCAATGGCTCAATATGGTAAGGTGCAGCCTGACTCATATGACTCACTATCACAACTTGTGTGCCAGATAAGGAGAGTGAGAAGGAGGAGAGAGAGTACCGTCAGTTTGTATATAGAGTTTAGCATGCTTGTGTACCATGCATGGCCAGTGGAAGGAGGTGGAAATGGATTGAATCAATAGACTTACTATCTGTTTGCAACAATGGCATGTGAATGGAATACATGACACATTTTGTGAGCTCACGCACGGTCAGAGCTTCAGGTACAAGTCATTCAAGTAGTTGTGTGGAGAATGTGGGTTATTGTGTAGCTACATAGCTAATTTTGGTATTTCATCACAGCAAAGTACATGAGGGCATTATGGCATAAGACAATGATTTGTGCTGATCATGAAGATAGTGTATGATATGTGAGTATATATGTACCAAGAATGAACTATAAGACCCAGGACTGTTCTGTATGCATGTATGCACGCACCTACTACATTTAATTTCACTAAAGCACTACACTGTCCTGATCGATGGCCAAATGCATTAGTATTTCTACACGTATAATATATACACTTCTTATCACTATTATCACACATGAAAGATTCAGAATCATTGCACACTTGAGAGAGGAGTGCTTTCTGTTTGGGTGCATGACAGGTTGTGTACAAGCGAAGGCATGAACCAGATGCAATCTGTATAAGGCAGTTGTTTATATGGTCATGTGTCCCTTGGTCACAAGTTGTGCATGTGAGAGCACTTACTCTGCTTCTGACCTAATGTACTTATAATAACATTCACATGACTAATAAGATTCATCATAGATACTCAGTTTAGGGTCGAGTATCTATGAATTCATATAGCCATAGAATGCTGTCCACTGATATATCATATAGTCCACGTGTAGTGCAAGTTGGTACTCATTCATGTGCAGCACAATCACTTTACTTAAAGAATGAATTGACATGATTTTGATATGATCAATTGCAAGGATAGAGTGCTTGCTGAGTGTATGTATGTACATGTGTAGGTGGATGCATGATCATGGATTTACTGTCTTGCAGTTCAGGGGAATATCAGTTAAGGTGAAATTAGGTGCTTCCCTAGCTGTCAGGACACCTGTCTTATGACAAGTCTTATATCACTCTTGTTTACATAGTGGTACATCCCCCATTTGGTCACAAGGTATGAGAGGGATTGCAACTATTATTACTGTCTGTGTACAGGAAGTCACCTTCTGTATACACACATGACTTAACTAGATTCATAGCTAGCACACACTGTACTGATATATAAACAGGCAGCAATAGGGACTGCTCACAGTGGAGGAAGACTTCTGTACCACTTTGAAGACTAAATTGTTACCTTTGGGGCTGAGTCTCGTATGTGGCCTGCATGGACCAATAGCAGATCATGTCAAGACAGAGGAGGATGTTATCACTCTGTGGGTTCATTATCATTGTCAGCTTGCTACAGGGCAGTGTTGCAGACAGTTTCTCTTCGGTATTTTCAAACTGCTCAGTGGGAATGTCTAACCAGTCCAAAGGGTGCACCAGCCTACCAACTGATGTGCTAGGAGCATTTGGAATAGAACATGCACTAACCAATTTTGACTATAGATCAGCCATAGTTTACATTTTGGTCGATCTCATTCCTCTGATGGTCTACTTTCCTCTCCTCATTCTCTTCAACTTTAATCTTGCATCAGGACCTGCACAGAGCTTTTGCTTGCCTGTAAGTGACATGATAGAGATGTCAGGAGTATGTTGCCATAGCAACCAAAGTTTTCATCCAATAAATTCCATCACATCACACTATTCCTATCCAAGAACCACATGTAAAGAACACCCTGAAATAAGGACACCTCATTAATGAGGACAGTGCCAACCGTGTCTCTCCAGAAAATAGCTTAAGAAGGGTGTGCTGGACAGTTAGTCAAGTACTTGTAGCCTCAAGAAGGGTACTTTTGAGAGTGAGGAGAGTTCTGTACCCTTCAAAAATAGCCCAGAAAGAACACTGTACCTATTGTCCCAGCTACACAGCAATGTGTACAAACCACCTCTCAAATTGGGACCCTCTCTAATGAGGATGATCCCTACTGTCCCAAACGTGTTCGGAAGTGAGAGCTCTCTGTGTACGTACACGACTCGTCCTATGGCTGCCCCAGGGTATACAGCTGTTTAGTGTGTGGAGTACCTTCTTGACTGTTGAGGAGTTGGAACACATGGAAGCTGTCAACATCTTCAAACTTGACCACATGTCCTTCTTTGTTGACTTGGAACAGACCCACACCTAAAGGGGAGGGGAGGGGAGAGGAGGTGAGGAGAGGGGAGGGGAGGGGAGGGGAGGTGAGGTGAGGGGAGGGGAGGTGAGCGGAGGGGAGGGGAGGGGAGGGGAGGGGAGGTGAGGGGAGGGGTGGGAAGGGAGGGGAGGTGAGGGGGTGAGGGGAAGGAGAGGTGAGGGGACAGGAGGGGAGGGGGAGGGGGAGGGGGAGGGGAAGACACATGACATGCGAATGTCACAGGTCTTCCCAGTGCTGCGGTAATGGTAATAAGTAATTGTAATTGACTGTAATTAATTGGAATTGAGATATTTGGCTGAAGTAATCGTAACAGTATCAAGTTCTCCGATTACTTCGCTTTTAAAATTAGAACCCTCATATCTCAACCTTACCCACAATTCCCCAATCTCGTATTAGTGCTTTTAGATTCTCTTAATTTGTAAATGCCCTCTTCATCTAGAATCAATTACCTCCAAGCATTCTCTAATCCTCCTCACTGTGTACCTTTAATGTTTTGCCTCAGCAAGATGCTGCTGAGCACGTCTTAGTTTGATCAACAATACATTTGCACTTCCACTTCGTTAACATATGTCATGTGTAAGCCTCCAGGGGAGCACAATTATAGGCAATTTGCCCTCGTGCAACCCTTTCCCCACAGGGATTTCAAATTCAAAGTTCAAATTCAAATGGTAGTTGATTACATTCAGGTAATTATTACTTAATTACACAATTACATATAATTACATACATTCCTCCTCCTTGGCTATCAAAACACTAGACTGTTGGAAGAAAAATCTAAAGTTTACCCTATTGTTCAAACCTAGCACGTCAAGTATTCTCCGTACCAGCTTGGAACACCAAGTGAATTTCACTGGGAAATATGGCATCCCCAGGGATTTAGGCATCCCCTGGAAACATGGGGCCAATGGCACTAAATCCTCACACACAATTTACACACAATTACATTCCTCCTCCTTGGCTACCAAAACACTAGACTGTTAGAAGAAAATTCTAAAGACTACCCCACTGTTCAAACCTAGCTCGTCAAGTATTCTCCATACCAGCTATGTCTGCACTAGTTGAGAGCACATTCAGTTGGGCAGGCAAGACTTTGAATCCGCTAAGATGTCATTGCATGCTTCCAAGAGAACTTGAAGCACTGCTATTTTTGAAGATGAACTCCCAGTTTATGTAACCTTAATGGAATTGTAATCGTAATAGTAATTGCTTTCAAGTAGCTGCAGTGGGAAATAATTACTTGTAACAGTAAAGTAAAGGTAATTGGTAAGGTAAATGATTCTTAAAATAGCCAAGTAATTGTAATTGTAATTATTTACCAGTAAGCACTGATACACACACAACCTCCCCCTCCCCACACCCCCCCACACCTTGTGACACCCTCAGGACAACTTGGGCCGCGTCACGTGTTCTGATCTGCTCTCCCTTGACAGTGGAGGTGGGGAGAGGAGGCCTGGATTGGGACGTTGCCGTGCCAACTGTTGTCCTGACAACAGTAGAAGTCCCTGTTGTTGACAAAAGTGTACCAGTGCCTGAGAGAGGGTAGTGGGTGAAGAGACAGACACACACACAACTACTGCGTACATTGTATGGACTACAACTGTATGGGGATATGGCGGTGCCATTTCATCATGGTGACAACAGTGACATTGACAATGACAATGACAAGGATGACAGTGATGTCAGCGTAAACATTAATACCCTACATTTGTACACTCCTGACCAAGTACTCATGCAATGAAAAACAATTTGTGATATACGCATATTTAATATCTCTGGGGCTATATATAAGTATACATAGGTAAAAATAAAGAAATAATTATGTATGGATCTTGTGAATGTGAGGAATGCATCTAATTACTCTTGGTGTGTTGAGCATTGTCACTCGCTCTTTACTTTACATAAAACAGTTTGACATCACTATGCTCTCTCGATGCACTGCCTTCCCTCACCTGCCAATGAGGTACCCTTCTCTTGTCCACTGGAGACAGTGTCCAGGAGTGACTGTATTCTCTCCTTCACCTGGGCCTTTGTCCTGCACCATATAGGAGTGGGTCACATTACATTACATCACTAGATACTATTTTAAGACCTATTTACCCCACATGAGCTGTATATATATGCCCAGCATGACACTACTATAAATAGACATTACATCATCCCTCACCTGATGATCTTCTCCTGAAGTGCCACTGCAGACTGATCCTGTAGCTCTCCCTTCCCAAGGTGGGACAGGGCAGAGGACAGCAGTTTCAGACCTATATACAGCATCACAATGATGGAGAATAGTGTATACAATGGCTAGTACATGTAACTAATATTAAATCAGTACACTACTACCTATGAATAGACATGTAAGTACACCCATGTAACTAGTATTGCACTACATTGAGGTGACTGAAGTATACAGAATGTACTGTTAGCACAGCTATGTAACTAATACTTATATGAAGAATGGTCTACACAAATACTGAGTACGTACATGTGTTTGTGTATGTGTGTGTATATGACTCACCCTTGCCATACTCATCCAGGGCTTGCTTCGTTAGGCCTTCTTCATCAAAACGCAAAGCCTCCTTGATGTGCCTGCACGTACACACACACATACACACACATGTACACACACGCACGCACGCGCGCGCGTACGCACACACACACACACACATGTACAAACACGCACGCACGCGCGCGCGCACGTACACACACGCACAACTTCATTCACAGGTCCCTAACACACACCTCCTACGTTGGTATATACATACATGTTACCTACATACACTCACTACCTCTTCGAATTCTCTACCGTGTCACAAACCATACAACATGTCGCTCGATGGACTGGTTATCCGCCGGCATAACACTAGTACCAAAAAGAAGGTATAGAGAATTACCTTTTGGCCTCCTGATAGGTGGTTTTTGATTTCTCGAGGGATGAGCCTACAGAAGCGCTTGAAGAGGCGGGCCCTCTCTTCTGAACTAAGGTAAACGGGGGTAAATCCGTAATCAATTGAATACAATGCCATAGAAAATAACGACATAAGAAGCTACAGGCGTCCAATCTTGACTAGCAGAGCAACAACTTGTATGGAGTATCTGTACCTATTACGAGCCTACAACTCTTTCTCGTTCAAGCGCACGACCTAAAAGTGTGCCGCCAATTGGAGTTGGGGTAATTCCGTAATTTCAGGAAATTTTCGAAGCACACGAAGATAACTCCGGGAAGTGAAGCTGTGTTGAAGCTATTGCATGCTGTCAAGTAAGCCTCGTGTATTGGCTGCACGACAATAGCACCGATGTTAGCTATTGATGGAATGCGACTGAAACTTAGAGCATTGTCTATCACCTAAGATTAAGCCGCTTGCAAAAAAAATTGTATAGGGATTTCGGCGCGTGCTCGTCAGGCCCACAGAGGAGGCTGGTACTTGTGGTTAGCACTGGAGTGGCAGTGCTATAGTCACAGTTGATCGACGGTGTATTGCAGGACTTCGCCCTTTCCCTTCACTCCAGCGAAGTGGATTGCGGAATTACCCCAATTACGGAATTACCCCCGTTTGCCTTACTGAGGCGGCCATTTTACATTACGCAACAGATAAACAAATGGCTTCAAGGTGTGAGCAGCAGCTGCAGGGAACACAGACAGTATTTCCTCAATCTTTCAAGGACGCTAGGCAGGTTGTCATTAGATCAGCCACAGAGAAAGACCTGGAAAGCATAGGTCGAATAGCGTACGAAGCCTTCTTCAGGTTAAACGCATCCAAAGGATTGCCCAACCTATCTCTTGAAGAGCGCGATCTATTCAAAGATGTGTTTGGTATATACCTTCGGATAGGATGTCCAGTGTTGGTAGCGTGTGACGGTAGCAGTGGTGTGTGTCTGGGGTCGGTTGTGTGTGACACCAGAGCAGAGCAGTGCTGTGGGATAGGACCAATTACCGTGGACCCCGCCCACCAGGGGCGTCGAATTGGACGAACTCTCATGGAAGCAGCCATGGACCACGTGAAGAGCAAACACAGCAAGCCCTTGACATTTCGTCTGACCCACGTTGCAGCCAATACCACCTCGTTCTGTTTGTATGCAAGTTTGGGATTCAATGCTTGTGGTAACTTGTTGGAGTTCCATGGTCTACCGTCTCCTCCCAATGAACACATACCAGACGTCTCACACACGAGCTCCATGGTCCTTAAAAGAGCTACAGTGGAGGATGTAGCAGGCTGTGACGAGTTGTTCCAACAAGCACATGGGGGAGGCATGGAGCGTAGAAATGAGATTTACGATGCAGTCACTCATGGTCAAGGAGTTCATGGCAGGTCTGTGTATGTACTGACTGACAACAAAGATGGTTCTATTGCTGCCTACACTACAGGGTTGTGTACAGTTGGGCATACTGTTGGGATAAATGAGACAGCGTTCAAGGTGCTACTTCAAATGCTGTCGGTGGAGTTGGATGAGTCTGAGCGGAAAAAATGTGTCAGTCACATTGATCCAGTTCGCTACCCTGATTTGGTACGCTGGATGATTGTCAATAAGATGCAAGTTGAGATGCAGCACACAATGATGTACAAGGGATGCTACACTGGTCCAGTAGCACCTTTTGTGTATTGTCCATCAATACACTTCTGACAGTTTGAGTTAACTGTAGTATGTTATAATGAATATTTATGTCAGACTTACACTATATACGACAAAGTTGGAGGGCCTCAGTTACATTTCACTGTTTACACTTTATGCTCTATAGTAATACTGGTATGGGGTGCAGATTGATCACTATTAGCCTCGTCCCAGGCCCTTCGCGTTAGTTGCGGGGGAAGGAGAAAAGGGCCCGGTACACTGTTATGATGACGTCACGCTTCCGTAAGATGGCGCGTTTGTATATCTCGGTGCAAGGGAGGGCAGGGTACCTAGGTGGTAGATGACTGATTAACCTGATCATGATTAACTATATAACTTTCCATGGATCAGGACATTAATATTGACTTCTCATTAACCTTTTTACAATATGTACTATGCAGGCAGTGCGCATGTGTGCCTAGCAAACTATGAATTTTTAATATCTCGGTGCCAAACGTCCGCGAGACTTCGTACGTGTTGCATTTGCTTGTCGGAGGTTATCCCCAAGCACCCCAATGCCTTGGTCAGCCCAGTGGGGTCGAAGGGAGACGTTCCAGGAAGCTGTAGTTAGCATCTGTTGATGCCATTCTAAGAAAGCGATGGTCTGCTGTCAGAATTGCCGAACGAAACCCCAGCCCATCGCAAACACACTGCTAAGGGTTCAAATTTCCTCGAGTTTTTACACAAACGGCATCCCATAATACTGTGGCAGTGGTCAAGACCAAACTGCGTCATCACCGTCCATCACAACACTAGTTAAATCAGCCATTCTAGCTAGGTGTAATTCTCTTAAACCATGCAATATAGGTAATGTCTCTGGGGCCTGTTAGCATTACAGAATTTTACTAGCTAGCTATCGATAATAGCTACAGTTTGCTAACCAGTATACCTCCGAGTAGTCTCGTTCCCAGCCCCCCAAAAGGTGGTCTGGCACATTTGCTCGATATTCTGATTAATTAAAAACTTTCGGTATGTTGCGTCACATGCATGCAAGAAGCACAATGATTGGGGCGCTTGCTAGAATCGCCTCAATGGGCGGTAACGAATATTGAGAAACTGTACCAGACCACCGTTCAAAATTGTGAAAGCGGTAAAATTGGGTACAGTTTAATCTCATTTGATAGAATACCTAAATATGACTCACGTAGGTGAGCGAATGAAGCTGCTAAATTGCGTATCGCAAGACATGGAGGCGCTTGCCAATATTTTGGCAAGCGCCCCAAGGGCGGTATCAAAATATCGAGCAAATGTGCCAGACCACCTTTCGGGCCATTGCAAAATGGCGGCCGGAAGTGGGCTGGGGACGAGACTAACCTCCGAGTAGTCTCGTTCCCAGCCCCCAAAAGGTGGTCTGGCACATTTGCTCGATATTCTGATTAATTAAAAACTTTCGGTATGTTGCGCCTCCTGCATGCAAGAAGCACAATGATTGGGGCGCTTGCTAGAATCGCCTCAAAGGGCGGTAACGGACATTGAGAAACTGTACCAGGCCACCCTTCAAAATTGTGAAAGCGGTAAAATTGGGTACAGTTTGATCTCATTTAATAGAATACCTAAATATGACTCACGTAGGTGAGCGAATGAAGCTGCTAAATTGCGTATCGCAAGACATGAAGGCGCTTGCCAAAATTTTGGCAAGCGCCCCAAGGGCGGTATCAAAATATCGAGCAAATGTGCCAGACCACCTTTCGGGCCATTGCAAAATGGCGGCCGGAAGTGGGCTGGGGACGAGACTAGGACGAGACTAACCTCCGAGCGGCCTCTGTGAGCGTTTTTTTAACAGCCAGTAAGAGCCCCCGGACCCACGGGCGCTTGCGATATCAAAATGGCTGCAGGCGAGCAGCGTTTCTCATCACAGACGTTTTCTGTCAAGGACGGTCGACACGTGGTCGTCAGGTCAGCTACAGAGAAAGACCTTAAAGGTATGAGTCGAATAGCGTACGAGGCCTTCTTCAAGTTTAACACATCCATAGGACTGAAGGTGCCCTTCCCATCTCGTGAGGATAGCGACGTCTTCACAAGTTTCTTTGAAATGTACCTTCACAATGACTGTACAGTGTTGGTGGCGTCTGACGGTAGCAGCGGTGTGTGTCTGGGGTCGGTTGTGTGTGACACCAGAGCGGAACAGTGCTGTGGGATAGGACCAATTACCGTGGACCCCGCCCACCAGGGGCGTGGAATTGGACGAACTCTCATGGAAGCAGCCATGGATGACGTGAAGAGCAAACACAGCAAGCCCTTGACATTTCGTCTGACCCAAGTTGCAGCCAATACCACCTCGTTCTGTTTGTATGCAAGTTTGGGATTCAATGCTTGTGGTAACTTGTTGGAGTTCCATGGTTTGCCATCTCCTTCCAATGAACGCACACCAGATGTCTCACACACGAGCTCCATGGTCCTTAGAAGGGCTACAGTGGAGGATGTAGCAGGCTGTGATGAGTTGTTCCAACAAGCACATGGGGGAGGCATGGAGCGTAGAAATGAGATTCACGATGCAGTCGCTCACGGTCAAGGAGTTCATGGTTGGTCTGTGTATGTACTGACTGACAACAAAGATGGTTCTATTGCTGCCTACACTACAGGGCTACATGTGTTTGGGCATACTGTTGGGAGAAATGAGGCGATGTTTAAACTGTTTCTTGAAATGCTGTCGGTGGAGTTGGCCGAATCTGATCGGAAGAAATGTCGTATTCACATTGACCCAGTTCGCTACCCAGATTTAGTACGCTGGATGCTTGTCAATAAGATGCAAGTTGAAAAGCAGCACACAATGATGTACAAGGGATGCTACACTGGTCCAGTAGCACCTTATGTGTATTGTCCAACGGTAGACTACTGACTGTAGTGAGTGACTGCATGTAGAAATCTTATCTAAATGTTTATTGAATTAATTTTTGTATGTTTTGTGCTTTGTAAAGTACTTTATTGCTTTATTACACATGATCTGTAAGCCTCCAAGTCATGTTCTATATAGACGAGTGAAAGTATAGGGACTAACAATGCAGAATTGTGTGTGTGTGTGTGTGTGTGTGTGTGTGTGTGTGTGTGTGTGTGTGTGTGTGTGTGTGTGTGTGTGTGTGTGTGTGTGCGTGTATGTGTGTGTGTATATGTGTGTGTGTGTGTGTGTGTGTACATGTGTGCATACATGCATATGTGTGTGCTTGCTCTGTACCTGTATATATCAATGGTGCATATAATTTATTCATACCACACGATGCCAACTGTTGTGACCCTTGACTCCAAAGTACTTTATGGACAATTTGTTTACATAACAGAGTAAGAGGGAGAGGAAGTGTTTGTTGTCTGTTTGTGCAGTGGCTCAATATGGTAAGGTGCAGCCTGACTCATATGACTCACTATCACAACTTGTGTACCAGATAAGTCTCAGGGAGAGTGAGAAGGAGAGAGAGTACCATCAGTTTGTATATAGAGTTTAGCATGCTTGTGTACCATGCATGGCCAGTCGAAGGAGGTGGAAATGGATTGAATCAATAGACTTACTATCTGTTTGCAACAATGGCATGTGAATGGAATACATGACACATTTTGTGAGCTCACGCACGGTCAGAGCTTCAGGTACAAGTCATTCAATTAGTTGTGTGGAGGATGTGGGTTATTGTGTAGCTACATAGGTAATTTTGGTATTTCATCACAGTAAAGTACATGAGGGCATTATGGCATAAGATAATGATTTGTGCTGATCATGAAGATAGTGTATGATATGTGAGTATATATGTACCAAGAATGAACTATAAGACCCAGGACTGTTCTGTATGCATGTATGCACGCACCTATTACATTTAATTTCACTAAAGCACTACACTGTCCTGATCGATGGCCAAATGCATTAGTATTTCTACACGTATAATATATACACTTCTTATCACTATTATCACACATGAAAGATTCAGAATCATTGCACACTTGAGAGAGGAGTGCTTTCTGTTTGGGTGCATGACAGGTTGTGTACAAGCGAAGGCATGAACCAGATTCAATCTGTATAAGGCAGTTGTTTATATAGTCATGTGACCCTTGGTCACAAGTTGTGCGTGTGAGAGCACTTACTCTGCTTCTGACCTAATGTACTTATAATAACATTCACATGACTAATTAGATTCATAAAGCCATAGAATGCTGTCCACTGATATATCATATAGTCCACGTGTAGTGCAAGTTGGTACTCATTCATGTGCAGCACAATCACTTTACTTAAAGAATGAATTGACATGATTTTGATATGATTAACTGCAAGGATAGAGTGCTTGCTGAGTGTATGTATGTACATGTGTAGGTGGATGCATGATCATGGATTCACTGTCTTGCAGTTCAGGGGAATATCAATTAAGGTGAAATTAGGTGCTTCCCTAGCTGTCAGGACACCAGTCTTATGACAAGTCTTATATCACTCTTGTTTACATAGTGGTACATCCCCCATTTGGTCACAAGGTATGAGAGGGACTGCAACTATTATTACTGTCTGTGTACAGGAAGTCACCTTCTGTATACACACATGACTTAACTAGATTCATAGCTAGCACACACTGTACTAATATATAAACAGGCAGCAATAGGGACTGCTCACAGTGGAGGAAGACTTCTGTACCACTTTGAAGACTAAATTGTTACCTTTGGGGCTGAGTCTCGTATGTGACCTGGACCAAATACAGATCATGTCAAGACAGAGGAGGATGTTATCACTATGTGGGTTCATTGTCATTGTCAGTTTGCTACAGGGCAGTGTTGCAGATAGTTTCTCTTCGGTATTTTCAAACTGCTCAGTGGGAATGTATAACCAGTCCAAAGGGTGCGCCAGCCTACCAACTGATGTGCTAGGAGCGTTTGGAATACAACATGCCCTAACCAATTTTGACTATAGATCAGCCATGGTTTACATTTTGATCGATCTCGTTCCTCTGACGGTCTTTCCTCTCCTCATTCTCTTCAACTTTAATCTTGCATCAGGACCTGCACAGAGCTTTGTGTTCATTTGCCAGGTGACCCCAGCTGCAGTTGCTGCTCCATCTATTGAGCTCTTTTCAGAAGGTAGATTCATTTGGGGCATTCTACCAATGCAGAGTCCAATCAACGACATAGTATTCCCTCAGACATTGCCCTTTTTCGTATTGCAGTACTGTAAGCTGGTGGTTGTGTTGTTAGTTGCAGTCACAACGGTAGTGTTGGTCAAATGCATTGCTTGTCCTTGTGCATCCTGGCGCCGTCCTTGGGCCAAGCTCAGACGTTCTGTTCGACACTTTAGAAGGAAGCATGCCCAGAGGGGGACAGTGATGAACGGGCTGTGCAGCATTGCCATATTCACATACGGTTTTGTCATTCAACAAGCATTCATTGTTCTCCGGCCAGCAGAGTGCTGCTTGGCGGCAGCAGCAGATACCAACTCGCACTGTTTGTTCTATTGCAGTGAGCTGGAATACTCAAAAATGCACAGTGTTCCTTTCATCCTAGGAGCACTCATGAGTTTGGTACTTGTTCTTCCCCTCCCCCTCCTCCTGCTGTATTACCCCTGTGTACCAGCTCTTATGCAGCGTATAACAAAGAGGTCCTCTCCACTTATAACATGTCATAAACTGGCTCCAGTGTTTGATGTGTTTCAGAGTGCATACAAGCCAAAGCTTCGGTTCTTTGCTGCGTTCCCTCTTCTCTATCGCTTATTGATCTGGATGCTGTTCAATACAATTTCTAGTTCTGAAAGTAACAAGGAGCTAGTACTAACTCTTGTCTTCATTCTTATCCTGACAATCCACTCTCTGGTTCAGCCTTACAGTGAGCCGAGACACAACTACATTGAAACACTCTACCTGGTGAATTTGGTGCTCATCTCAGTAGTATCAGCATTTTCATTGAATTTGTACGAACTGCAGCTGTCAGCTAGCCCCATTCCACTGTTAATACTGATATATTTATCAGCATATGTACTACCCATACTGATTGGCATAGGATACATTTTCTGGAGACACAAATGTTGCAAGCGATGCAGGGTTGCTTGTTGTAAGAGATGTAGGCAGAGCAGGACAGATTCAGGACAAGAAGAGTACGTACCAGTTCTACCCTCTGAAGCGTACCTTGATCTAGATGAAGTGGCTTCTATGGAGCAAACAATACAATAGTGAAGCATTCTGACTGCAGCATGATAGCTATATATTCTGTATAAAGTTGTCTGTATAATGTTGTATTGTTAGTTCAATTGTAAGTCAGTAACAGACTACATCTTTGACTGTGAAGACTCTATACATGCATGCACTACAGGGTCGCATGCATGTGTTTGGGCATACTTTGGGCAAAATGAAGTGACATTCAAAGAACCTGTTCCATGTAGATCAGTTACATGGGATGGTGAGCAACAAGGCCATCTACTGATGCAGTACTAGTGTTCTTCTCTGTATATATAGTGTGCAGTACGTACAGGTGCATATCTGTACAAATTATTGTTGCATATCATGGTGGGACTGGCATAAAGGCTGGTCAAGCTACAGTAAATAGCGGACACCCTAGCTCACGTGTCTACAGGGGTATGGCCAGCACACAGATCAGACCACACTCTATATCTCCTTTGGGTTAGACAAGATGGTAGTGCCAACAGATCTAAACTGTCCCATGTGCTCCTCTGGAGAGATCAGTCACACAAACACCCTCAATGTCCTAAACTAAGTTATTTATTTTCCCTCCTAACCCTAACCCAGAGTATAGCCCCTTACATATGAGTAAATGTACTAATCCAGTAAACATTAGGGGTGCTTGTTCACAGGACTTGAACTGACCTGTCTCCCAAAGGAGCCTTAACGTGTGTGTGTGTGTGCGTGTGTGCGTGTGCATGTGCGCACGTGTGTGTGTGTGTGCGTGTGCGTGTGTGTGTGTGTGTGTGTGTGTGCGTGTGCGTGTGCGTGTGCGTGTACATGTGCGTGTGCGTGTGTGTGTGTGTGCGTGTGCGTGTGTGTGTGTGTGTGTGTGTGTGTGTGCGCATGTGCGTGTGTGTGTGTGTGTGTGTGTGTGTGTGTGTGTGTGTGCATGTGTGTGTGTGTGTGTGTGTGTGTGTGTGTGTGTGTGTGTGTGTGTGTGTGTGTGTGTGTGTGTGTGTGTGTGTGTGTGTGTGTGTGTGTGTGTGTGTGTGTACCTATGTGCATATGGGCATATGAATGGAATACATGACACATTTTGTGAGCTCACGCACGGTCAGAGCTTCAGGTACAAGTCATTCAATTAGTTGTGTGGAGGATGTGGGTTATTTATTTTGTAGCTACATAGGCAATTTTGGTATTTCATCACAGCAAAGTACATGAGGGCATTATGGCATAAGATAATGATTTGTGCTGATCATGAAGATAGTGTATGATATGTGAGTATATATGTACCAAGAATGAACTATAAGACCCAGGACTGTTCTGTATGCATGTATGCACGCACCTACTACATTTAATTTCACTAAAGCACTACACTGTCCTGATCGATGGCCAAATGCATTAGTATTTCTACACGTATAATATATACACTTCTTATCACTATTATCACACATGAAAGATTCAGAATCATTGCACACTTGAGACAGGAGTGCTTTCTGTTTGGGTGCATGACAGGTTGTGTACAAGCGAAGGCATGAACCAGATTCAATCTGTATAAGGCAGTTGTTTATATAGTCATGTGACCCTTGGTCACAAGTTGTGCGTGTGAGAGCACTTACTCTGCTTCTGACCTAATGTACTTATAATAACATTCACATGACTAATTAGATTCATAAAGCCATAGAATGCTGTCCACTGATATATCATATAGTCCACGTGTAGTGAGATTGCCCTGTGTGTGTGTGTGTGTGTTTACTATATAATACTGGTATACTTACAGAGGTGCACATATAATTCCACAGGATGCTGTAAGTGTTATGACCCTTGATCATGACCTATTATAACAACTTGTGCACATACGTCACATGTACGTAAGGCCCTGAACATACAGCACCCAGTGAAGAGGCACTTGTTCACATTCACATGGCCTTCATGCATGCAGCTGACCTGACCTGTCTGGCAGGGGTCTGAGGGGAATCTGTTTGCATGTCCCTACTAGCTGCCAAGTGTCATACAGTTGACTCACATGATGGTTTTAATGACAATTTGTGTACATAACAGAGTAAGTGCAAGAGAGAGGGGAGAGTTTGCTCTCTGTTTGTACATTGGCTTGTCCAGCTAAGGTGCTTGTTCCAATTGCAAGTGTTGCCTCACGTGGTGTCCTGTCACAAGGTCATACCTTACAGTCCAAGGCCTTATAAGGTGTTTGTTGATATAGTTATGATCACTTGTGTGTGTGACCCTTGGTCATATGTTTTGTGAACCCAGGAGCACCTACCCTCTGCTAATCACCTTTTGATTTCACATGACTCTACTGAGATTCATGTACATTCATAATATATAGAGTGCAATTGCAATGCAGTGATATAGGGCCACCTATATAAGGGGGCTGCCCATAGTGAAAACAAGTTGACTGAGCTAGTTTTAAGACTTTGTAGAGTCTAGAGCAGATACGTGAAAACTGTAGCTACGTATGTATGCTGTGGAGAACAGATTCTACTAGCCAGGGACTGCAGGGAAAGTGTGCTGACTGTGCAGAATGATCAAGTCAGGTCAAAGAGGGACCCAACTGCTGTGTGCCATCCTTACCATCCTGAATCTATTGCAGAGATCCACTATCGCAGCAGCATCTATGAACTGTACATCAAGAGCCACACAGTATGCCCATCATCAATGTCAATATTATAATTCTGGTATTTCAATCAGCAATGGCTTCAATGAGTGCAAGTTTAACTTTTCATCATTGCCTAATGGATCACTGACGTTTGATACCTTTGACATTGGACCAGCTCTTCTGTATATTCTGATCGACCTCGCTCTTCTGATGATCTACTTCCCTGTCCTCATCCTGTTCAACTTCAACCTTGCTGCAGGACCAGCACAGGGTTTTGTGTTCTTCTATCAGGTCCTCCCAGCCCTATTAGATATTGATACACTGACATATCTTAATGCAATCTCTGGTGGTTTCAGTTGGGGCCTTCTTACAATGCAGAGTCCTATCTATTAATGACATTGTTTTCTACCCTACCCTGCCCTTCATTGCACTCCAGTACTTCAAACTGCCCCTTGTTGCAGTGGTAGTAGTCACAACGGTAGTGTTGGTCAAGTGTATTGCTTGTCCTTGTGCATCCTGGCGCCGTCCTTGGGCCAAGCTCAGACGTTCTGTTCGGCATTTTAGGAGGAAGTATGCCTGGAATGGTACAGTGTTGAATGGATTGTGTAGCATTGCCATACTGACATACGGCTTTGTCATTCAGCAATCCTTCACTGTTCTCCAACCAGCAAAGTGTTGCCCAAATGGTACCAGGTACTGTTCACATTATTGTATTGAGCTTTACGCCAGTGCACAAGATTTCTCTTCTAACTTCATTCCAGTTGCAGCAACTGCACTTTTCATTTTGTTGCTTTTCCTATCCCTCCCCCTCCTCCTGCTGTATTACCCCTGTGTACCAGCTCTTATGCAGCGTATAACAAAGAGGTCCTCTCCACTTATAACATGTCATAAACTGGCTCCAGTGTTTGATGTGTTTCAGAGTGCATACAAGCCAAAACTTCGGTTCTTTGCTGCATTTCCTCTCCTCTATCGCTTTGTGATCTGGATGATGTTTACTGGTCTTTCAACAATGCTAACTGAACAACAAAGGAATGCCATCATTGCTCTTGTACTCATACTCATTCTGGCAATCCACTCTCTGGTTCAGCCTTACAGTAAGCCAGGACACAACTACATTGAAACACTCTACTTAGTGAATTTGGTGATTGTTTCGGTAATGTATGGGATCCATCGTAACTTGGAGTTCTCTCATGAGCTTAATGGGTCTATTGTTTTGCATAGTGGCAATGGCTTCTCTATTAGACTTTCTGTGCCAGAGATTATAGCAGTAGTCCTTTCATGGCTTCCCATGGTGATAGTCACTGGATACATTCTGTGGAAATGCAGGGCTGCTTGTTGTAAGAGAATCAAGAGAAATGTTAACAGGAGACCATCAGTTGAGGAAGGAGCTGTACAAGTGCCACCTTCTGAAGCCTATCTGGATCTAGATGATGAGGATCTGGAGGAGACAATTAATTAGTACTAATAGTTATACAGTAATTATGGTAACACCCATGCATGACAACAGATTCTGTACAGTGATATGAGCAAACAGTGTACATCATGTAAAACAATTATTAATATTATGATTACTATACTTAATACATCACAGTGCCAGCTGATCAAGTCTAATAGTACTTTCACTTGAAAACACATGCATACACACTGCATATCATAAGTTTTCGTCTTTTTCGTTGAGTTATGAATATAACACCATCAGCATTGTTTATGAGGTGCATGCAGTTGCTGTGTGAGGCTATAGTCAATGTGGGATCATGAGCAAGATTACAGCAGTGAGGAGTTCGAGCTTGATGGAAGGAACCCCAATATAGATGGTCTGAAGAGTGATAGCAACCGTGTATAATCATAGATACAATTAGGGGTGTTCCTGTCTGTATAGACCTTTGAAATGGCAAATAATACTGATAAACTTACAGTGATGCACATACATTAATTCCACATGATGCTGTAAGTGTTATGACTCTTGACCATGACCTTAGATAACTACTTGTGTACATATGTTACATGAACGTAAAGCCCTGAACATACAGTACCCAGTGAAGGGCACTTGTTCTCATTCACACGACCTTCATGCAGCTGACCTGACCTGTCTGACAGGGGTCTGAGGGGAATCTGTTTGCATGTCCCCTCCTAGCTGCCAAGTGTCGTACAGTTGACTGACATGATGGTTTTAATGACAATTTGTGTGCATATCACAGAGTAAGAGCGAGAGAGAGGGGAGAGTGTGCTCTCTAGCTGTTTGTACAGAGGCTTGTCCAGCTGAAGTGCTTACTCTAAGTGTTGCCTCACAAGGTGTCCTATCACAGGGTTATAGTACCAGCAGATCTAGACTCCCCCATGCTCCTCTGGGAGAGGTCAGTCACACAAATACCTACCCCCAATGTACTGGCCTGGGTGAGTTTTACATTCCCCTCCTGACCTAGAGAAGCCTCTTAACTGTGAAGGAACCCAGTGAAGATTATATGGTGGTCCACATGACCTGACCTGACCTGTCTCAATGACCCTGGGGGGAATCTGTTGGTATTCCCCCTTCTGCACTAAGAAGCCACTGATTTGCAACCACATCCCTTGATTGGGGAATTCACATCTGCTGACTTGCCTGACCTCTTAAAGGGGGATCTTTGCATTTTTAAAAGGGGAATTCTTGCATTTCCCTCACATGACGTAGTACTATGACACTTCACTCATGATCACAGGAAGGTTTATGACAATTTGTGTACATAACAGAGTAAGAGGGAGGGGAAGAGTTTGCTGTCTGTTTGTACAGTGGCTCAATATGGTAAGGTACAGCTGACTCATATGACTCACTATCACAGCTTGTGTATACATACATGGGTGTAAGGTAAGCTGCATGTATATTGCATTATATAAATGGAGACATGTACCACCATGGATAGTATAATATGACGATGCTGTCTGTATATAAGGTCACATGACCCTATAAGGTAATGTGACTGAGAGTGGCTTATGACCTTTGTTATGACCTTTTGTAAGACTTCTGGCATGACTAATCCAATTCATATATAGCTATTTCTGTATACATATATCAAAGGTCTGACAAAAGACTGTCATTTTAAGTACAAGTTGAGCAACTTTGTTGAGAGTGGAGGCAACTGGTGGTGTGTATATTGTGGACAATAGATTCTACTAGGGACTCCAAGGGACGCTACAAGGGAGATATTATGAAAATCATGTCAGGTCAGTGTGGGACACCACCGCTGTGTGCCTTCCTTATCATTCTGAGCTCGAGTCTGCTG
>CAXHTE010000088.1:5000-22698 GCA_964019415.1 Ianthella basta
CGAAAGCCAGATGCTTGTGCTCTGGCCTTGTGATGGAAATGTTGCAGACATGTGTGTAATAATCACTATCATCCACCATTTGGAGTAGATTTGAATAGGGTGAACTATACCAATTTTTTCACCAGGCAGATAAGAAACGTTAAGGGGTCAACTTAAGTCTGCATATATTTATGTAATAATATACTTGCACTGTATAAAATTACTAATTGCTAGTACTGAAAATGGGCAGTGCCTAAACCACTGCACTACTAAATAATTGCGAATAATCAAATAAAACCATGCTAAGCAACAACCACAGACTTCCTTGCAAATTGTATTCACGGACATTTCAGACCCTCCATTTTGCTCTACTATCAGAAACACCACTTCAAGTATGTGCTACCACCACTACACCGACTATACAAATTGCATGCACATTCTGTATTCTTTTCGGCAGGCTAACGCGAAACCTTGTGCTAACCCACACCTTGATATCCAAAATTACAGAAATAAGGTCTAACACCTGCACCGCTGTCCTCTGGTTGTTGCTTGGCATGTAGCTACAGCTTAGCTACACACTAGCTATAAAAAGTACAGAAACTAGAAATAATAAAGAATTTCTACAAAACAGCGAGGATGTAGTTATGCCATAAAAAGGACAGAAATAAGTAAATGCTGCTACACAATGAAGCTTTAGCAATGGTCCCTACATTCAAGGATGGTGCTACATTCTTGCATGTAGGGACCATTGTTAATGCTCCATTGTGTACCAGCATTTAGCAATCTACTTGATTCTGACCTTTTTATGCCATCCCTACATCCTTGCTATATTTGTAGAAAAATTTTCAATATTGTTTCTGTTAATTGTACCATAAGTGGGACAAGAAACGATGAAATAACTGCACATGACTGCATCTACTTAGGTACACAGCAGGCTGTGGTTGGGGCACAAGTAGCTACATTGTTCCTGGTACTTCCCATGCACATGCCCAGGGAAATAGAGGGGAGCCACTGTTGCTTCCTCTGACTAGAAAGCATTACAACCTAGTAAGTAACACAAACAATTCAATCACAGCTAACAAGGCCAAGGAATTGAAATGAAAACTCAATACTGGCATATTGAAGTAACATAGAGGATGTAGTCATTGTGTCAGAAAATTCACAACAGAGTCTATAGCACAGCCATTAACTCTCTTGCAAAGTCAAGTGATGGGTTGGTCGTCTGTGTTCCTGAAATCTGCAATGGCATACCAAGAATGCACAAGTCTTGCAATCAAATCTCTTCGTATCTATGCTGTTTTGCACATCCCTGCCCTGAGGAGCACTTGTGACAGGTAACAGAGAAGTGCTTTGGGCAGCAGCAGTACCACACCAACATGATTGCCACTACAGCAAGAAGCAGGGCAACCAGTGCTGGCACAACTATGACAGCTGCAAGCAGTCCTTCATTCAGTACACACCGAACATCAACATCCACCTCAAGTTCATAGTTTGGTGGTTGTGGCTGTCCAGTCTCTACCAGGTAGGAGGCTCCAGGGGAGGTGGGTATAGTGCAGGTGGTGGAGTGCTCCCCTCCAGCCACACATGAGTGGATGACAGTGCCCACAGTGGGCACATACTCAAACCGTTGAAACTGAAGAAATATTCGGTAAGCCACTGAACCTGAAGTTGGATTGTACAAAACAAAGTACCAGTCACCTGCCTGTTGAATGTTGTCAGCGCGCACTGTCCAGCCAGCCGTACACTGTTCTACGACCGAGTATGACGTCTGCACGTAGTAGAGGTCCTTGGTGCGTACCCACCTGTTGAAATGGCGCCTGCCTTTGATGACATTCAACTGTAATTGGATGGACACGTCGCTGGAGGGAGCCCTTCGGTCCGCCGCAGGGTCTACGCATGCTTGTACGGTGACGTTGGAGTTGCAGTGGAGATAGTAGTGCCAGTGGAGGAAGGCACCCGCTCCAGCCAAGGTGGAGTTCTTGCTGAGGGTGAAGCTGTTCCTCCCTTGTAGTTGAGGCGGTGAGGATACGGCGTACAAGGTGGAGTTGATCAAGGAGGACTTGTCCGTCAAGGACATTCCTCTGCAGAGCGTTGTGTCCAGTTGTATGAGCCTGCTGTCCTGGGGCGAGTAAAAGTACGGCAGGTCGGCCAGCGCCTCCTTGGCGCCCAGTACCACTAGGGCGATCACGCTGACGAGGAGAATGGCGAAAATCAAGCAGCACAGCCATCCCCAGATCTTACCCCCGCTATGGGTGTCTTCTAAGTAACTGCGACGCAGTCCGGGGATGTATCCTGAGCGAATAGGCATTTTCGACTCGGGCTTTACGGTGAACTTGGGCTTCACGTACCCCCTGGGGTGGGGTAGCCTGTCTCGGGGTCCCACAGGGCTGTGTCTTGTTGTGGCCTCTTGATTAATTAACCCGACACTGCAGATTGATTGCGGCTAATTTGTATAGTGTCAGGTCATTTCGGTCACACAATACAATTAATTTAAAGCAAATTACATGGATCCAGGAAGGGTACGAGTAAAAAAAAACACTCGATCGAATGTGCTCCATCTATTTGTGATTCAGTTGGAGAGAGAAGTGCCATGTTTGAGTAGCCTTGCGGGTGTCACACACATCAGCCACAATCGAGTGTCCCTCCCGCACCTTCTCACTGTCTAGACAGAGACGAGTTGATTGGTGGACTAACTGGTCTTGGCTGTTGTGCAACCAGCCAACCTCAGAGGAGCCCTCACACGAGGTAAGGGTCACCTGTAAGTGAGAAATAGCCGCTCATAACAGTACGCCCAGTGCACACTAACACAACCATAAGTTTGTGATTGCATTACAACACAGGTTTGACGCTCCTATCAATTAGACATATTCTCAAAGTGGAGCAAGGTATGTTTGAACAAGTCAATGTCTTGTATGTGGGCCTGCGAGGAAAGGTGACCTACAGGGAGTCCTGGTCCGTTGACACCCTTCTTCACTGTGAGACAGAGGTCCTGGTGGCGAATGGACTTTGCACCAGCTGGCTCCTTTAGCCTGGCCAGTGACCACACCTAGACGGAAAGGGGAGACAGTAGAGACTGACTCATACCATCTCATACCACCATTACCTAATGCACATATGACCTACGTCAGAATGACAAATGGTCCATCAACACACCTGATTCCCCCCTTCACCATGGCAGTGGTAGAGCCCCACCCCGCCATCACTTAAATGCCCAATTGTGTCAAGGCACATTGGGCCTTGCTTCACCTCACCATACTCAGTTACAGACTCATCTGGTACCCTAACAGAGTGGGAGAGGACATGACAATGTCTGAGATATGAGCTAAGCATGGTGATAAGGTGTGCGTGTGTGTGTGTGCGTGCGTGCGTGCGTGCGTGTGTGTGTGTGTGTGTGTGTGCAGCACACCACTCACTCCAGATCTGGATACACGTGGTCCAGGTACCACCCAAAGGTGTTGCACTGCAGCTTCTTCCTCAGCTCCTTTCGCTCGGTGAGACTGCAAATGTACAAATGGAGACAAACACAACACTCCCTACTTCAACAAGTGGGAGATACACTACTGCAAGCAAGTTTCACAAAGCACGTACACTCCCTAGTTCAAGTGAGATGTAAGTGCTCTAAGCAGCAGGAGGGATCTGAAGGTTCATGTTTCTGCCATGCAAGCATACCAGAGGTCAAAGTGAAGCACAGAACAACACACTATTCCTGACACTGCACACAACCACAGCATAAGACACACTCGCATTCTCCCATCTACATTTGTGTGTGCTACAACTGTCTCACTCACTCCCCACAGTCCTTATCCCTAGCATAGGGCCTTGCAGCATAAAAGAACTTCTTGTAATCATCCATCCACACCTCTGCTGTCCTCTTGGTGTTCCTACACACACAGAGCACAGTTCAAGAGCACACAGTTGGCAGCTGCTACAGCAACACCAATGCACCAATGACAGGCCAACAAATGTCATTCAATTCTTAGACAGAAATCAGTGCATACAGGTTTGCTGGGTTTCAAGGCCAAAGGGCTAACCGTACTAAAGTAGCCACCTGGTGAATTAATCTATACCCATTCTCTCCTGAGAAAGGGTCCTTCTCTGCAACTGTGCACACTTAAGTCCATTGCCATACATACTTCCATCCCGAAGCACTTGGGCACATGACCACCTTGAGCTGTAGGATCACTCAATTTACAAGTATTGGCTATGTGTCCAATGGCTGTGCTTACTTCTCAACTACTCAAGCATCACTTGCCACCTCAGACAACTCACTTGGCATAGGTCAAAGCATTACCATCTGGGAACTGGTAGGGATGCTGCTTGCGAAACACATGGCCCACACGAGAACATGGGATAATCTCCAATGATCCCTTGCACATCCATACTCGAAATGATATCTCTACGAGAGGAGAGGAGTGATGCAGGTGCTCTGTATGGCAGCTGCAACCACAGTCCTAGTATACATTACATATACAGTACCTACAGCATGAGACTAACAGACACTATATAACACAGACTGATGACAACTGTGTAACATGATCTGCAACAGGTGACACAGAGGCATGCTTCAGAATGGAATACTATGGATGTGAATGCTAAACAATATATTATTCTAGAGAGGTGGACATAAACTATGTAATGTTAGGAATATGGAATGGGGCAACCATGTACATCAAGTGACAATTCCTCTCAATTGTCCAGTGAAAGAAGGTACTGATGTCTAGCCTTGCATTATTAACCACTGCGACTTCCCTTACCAAAGTTCTCTCCCCCCCAGATGTCCATCTGGGTGTCATAGAGGCCAACCTCCACAAAGTAGGCCCTTTCCACAGAGAACAGCCCCCCAGCAATCATGGGAGTCCTGCAAGCATTGGCACATCACATGATACTAGCCACATGCTACTGCCCCTCCCCCCCCCCCCCCACACACACACACACACACACAGTACTACTACTGAAGTGAGGTCTTCTCAGCTGGCTCAGGCATCAGAAAGGGTTGGTTCTCTAATACCAGCTTCACAACAGGGTTGAAAACCTTGCCTGGCAAGTACTACTACTGCTCTGAGCCTCAATAAAGTACACTATTACATGCAGCCACAGTCCTCACTACACTGCAGCCACAGGCCCCACTACACTGCAGCCACAGTCCCCACTACACTGCAGCCACAGGCCCCACTACACTGCAGCCACAGTCCCCACTACACTGCAGCCACAGTCCTCACTACACTGCAGCCACAGTCCTCACTACACTGCAGTCACAGTCCCCACTACACTGCAGCCACAGTCCCCACTACACTGCAGCCACAGTCCCCACTACACTGCAGCCACAGTCCCCACCACACTGCAGTCACAGTCCCCACTACACTGCAGCCACAGTCCCCACTACACTGCAGCCACAGTCCCCACTACACTGCAGCCACAGTCCTCACTACACTGCAGCCACAGTCCCCACTACACTGCAGCCACAGTCCTCACTACACTGCAGTCACAGTCCCCGCTACACTGCAGCCACAGTCCCCACTACACTGCAGCCACAGTCCTCACTACACTGCAGTCACAGTCCCCACTACACTGCAGCCACAGTCCCCACTACACTGCAGCCACAGTCCCCACTACACTGCAGCCACAGGCCCCACTACACTGCAGCCACAGTCCCCACTACACTGCAGTCACAGTCCTCATTACTGCAGCCACAGCCCTGGCTTCATACACTCATATATCGCATACAGTACTGCGTATCCTGCATGTGGATGTCTTAGCTACAACAATGTGTGGAACTAACAGTTTTGTAACATCCACCACTGGCTCTCACCGAATGCAACAGCCATAAGTGGAACAGCAGATGAGGACAATTGGCTGGACTCACTTGATAGGGGAGATCCCGGATGCCCTCTTCTTGTGGTCCTCTGCTGTCAGTCTGACCCACTTGAAGTGAAGGCTCCAGTCAAACCCTGCAGTCAGAGGAGAGGGAGCTCACACAGGCCACACCACCACACTCTGCACAGCATCCATCATCCACTCTGTCCCATGCACCCAACATACGGTACACGCATACCTCCTTTGAGGTCAGGAGATGCTCCAATGTAGTCAAAATTGTCAAGATTAATGACATCAATAATGGGGCTGACAACAGCAGTCCGTTCCTGGGTCACACACAACATACATGGGATATAAATGCAACTGCATACATGTACACACACCAGTGCACACACACACACACACACACACACACACACACACACACACACACACACACACACAGTTGCACCAGTCCCTCCCTCCACCTCATCAGTCCCTCCCTCCACCTCATAAGTCCCTCCCTTCACCTCATCAGTCCTTCCTCCCACCTCATCAGTCCCTCCCTTCACCTCATCAGTCCTTCCTCCCACCTCATCAGTCCCTCCCTCCACCTCATCAGTCCTTCCTCCCACCTCATCAGTCCTTCCTCCCACCTCATCAGTCCTTCCCCCCACCTCGTCAGTCCCTCCCCCCATCCCCCCACCTCATCAGTCCCTCCCTCCACCTCATCTCACCCACCTCATGGATCCTCTGCAGTAGTGGCTCCAGCCACTTCACATTGCACTCCACATGGCTGTCCAAGAATGTCAAAACAGGTGCAGTAGCATGCTCTGCTCCTTTCACTCGTGAGCGCATCAGACCCTCCCGCTTGTCATTGCGAAGGACTTTCACCTTTGGCAGAGCAGTCAGCAGCTCACCATCCGCAGCTGATTAAGAAGAGGAAGTGACACTAGGCTAGACAAACAGGCACCAGAGGGGCACACAGTACAGACAGAGGCCGCAGGAGTGGCACGGATTAGTACACCTCCTGCTTTACTGTTGCATGCCCAGTCATTCCCCCTGACATACAGCATAGACAGTGATGTGCACCTGCACTCACGGTCATCACTAAAGTCATCGACAAGAATGATCTCTGTAATGAGCTGAGGAGGTGATCTGTTCAGGACACTACGCAGCAGAGACAATCAACTGAACAGTAAGCAAATAGCCCCACTACTCCTGAAAACCAACCACTTGCCCCGTTTACCTAACAATTGTTCTTAATAGAGTTGACCGAGCTTCATTGTGGAAAGTGATGATAACGCTGGTGGGAGGAAGGGTACTGACACTGTACTGTATTGGACGGCACCTGTGGACCAGAGAGGATGGGGAATGGGGCAAAAGGCAGCCAAGGAGGTATCACGAAGGGGGTACCACATGACAGCCCACCACCCACTGAGCATGGCCACACCCACTCCCTGTGGCCACACCTACCTGTATGATCGTGTATCAATGATGGCCCGGTTACTTGGGATACGATCACTGACAGCCTGGTTAAATTTGTTGCGCTGGTAAGGGTCCTCGTCACCAACAACAGCCTTAGCAGACAGGTAGGCACGCTCATCAAACCCCTTGAGGTTTGGGCTGTAGCTGTCACTGACATTGGCTTGAGGATCAATGATGACAAAGGATGCCTTCCGCACACCAGTGTGGTCATACTGCATGGGAGTGACATGGGAGTGACATGGGAGTGATATGGGAGTGACATGGGAGTGACATGGCATCACTGGTGCTACCCATTTCACCTGGACTTCACAACTCTAATCAGCATAATTGTATGTGGTAATGAGCTGTCCTGCAATATGACTGGAGCACAACTGTACGTATATAGTGAAGCTGAGCAGAAGTCAGTGTATGTGACAGTACCTGGCCCTTTCCCCTTGTGGGGAGGGGACAAGCACACCTGACTACTAAGAGATTGATTGAATAAACACGAGACGCTATACCTCATGATTCCTCCACACTGAACACTTAGATTAATTGAATAGACAAGACACTAAAACATTCTATTATCGACACCATAACCTGTAGGTCAAGAGTAGCCTATACGAAAAGCTGTTCCCAGCATACATAGCTGGAGATTAACAATGACAAGGTCAGAGTACTTCTATTAATACTGCAACATACAGTGTGCCCATGCACATCACACAACAGCTGGACGCATAAGAGCAGCCACACACAAACACAACGTACATACATACATACTTACAGTATATTGATCCACTAAACAGGTACTCGGGAGAGGTATCAAGAAGAAACAAGCAAAATGGGGTGGCCCTCCCCCTTCTTCCCTCCCCACGCAAGGCCCTACGTGCATACTCACCACAACTTGTGCCTTGGGAAACAGCCTGTCTCCAAACAGTAGCTGGATCAGTAAGAGACATAACAGGACCCACAAGGACGCGATGAGCACTAAAACTCTTTTCAGTGTTACCTTCATTGGCAAATATAAACGCCTCCCAGCTTTTATTTCGTTGTCACGTGTCTGCACGTGCTTTCCAGTTCTAAGCAACACTCTCGCCTGTGGCACAGTGGTGAGTAGCTACCTGGTAATGGCCCCGGGAGCACAGGCATCAAGCCATGCAGACTAGACAGTGAACGAGCATGGGGGCTAGTCGACAATGTGGCTTCCTCAATAGCTAACTCAAAATTTGTTCATATAGTCAGTGGACTCCAATCCTGCATGTAACAGACTGGTGCAACCATCTGGCAGGGCAGGCAGCCGATATGATGCTCTCT
Source organism: Ianthella basta (assembly GCA_964019415.1). Taxonomy (NCBI): domain Eukaryota; kingdom Metazoa; phylum Porifera; class Demospongiae; order Verongiida; family Ianthellidae; genus Ianthella; species Ianthella basta. The sequence goes on from CAXHTE010000088.1 coordinate 13,554, forward strand.
GCTCCATTGCTCCTTCATACACGTGCAATAGCTGATAACATCAAATCATGTGCACACCAATTAGTTGTGGTGGGGAGATGTGCAGTGATGCAGAGTTGTAATAAGGTTAGGAATACCCTCAGTGCATTATGTGGTCATGGCCAGCCCCCTTGTGCAGTGGTGTCAGGCTGCCATCCCATACCCTATATTCATAGTATTGCTCAATGCAGCTATCCATGGCCATGATTTGTATAATGAATGGAGTGTTGCATATTCCAGTGCCCAAGGCTGGCTTGCATGATGGCTGAGACTAGCATTTCTGAAGACTGGCTTGCACGATGGCTGAGACTAGCATTTCTGAAGAATACAGATTGATTACCACTTTCATCATGTGCACACTCTTGCTCCTCAAACTCAGCTCACAATATAATGTCACTGTTCACACCACCTATTACAGGTATGGTCTAGGTACAGTGCGGTACATAGTACTGCACATTAATCAAAGAAAACTGACCCAAAAGCACAATCACAGCTATTCCAAAGTCACCCAGCAGCTCATCCAGGGTAGCTAGGTGTGATGTCTTGGATATTATTACTATGTCATTCATTTTCCTATTAAACTCCCAAAGAGATGGCACCTACACATGCACTGTACGCTAAGTTTACCATATATGGTAACAGTACCCACTTGCACATATTATAGGAATCATATACAAGAAACATAGTGTGAGTAACTAAGAGGCACACATGTTTGAGTGGGTCAGTACATGTAACACACACACACACACACACACACACACACACACACACACACACACACACACACACACACACACACACACACACACACACACACACACACACACACACACACACACACACTTGTAACTTGTAACTTGTAATACCACAGCCAAGACTTGGCTAAGTGGACCCCATGAATGGGGTGAGCCAGCAGGTGGCAATAAGACCGGTGGCACCGTTGGCTGCGGAGACACCAGCCTTATCACCCCAGTCGCATGGCCCCCTCGGTGCAGTAGGGGTACTCATCTATGGGCTTGCAAGACCCATGAGATGAGAGAGGTGGGGTACGGCCTTGAGTGACGGCATCAGAGTATCCGTCCTGTGCTCCTGGCCATAGAATTCCCCACCTACACTTGGTAATGTCTAGGTGACTAGCATACGTTGCACTACCAGTGTTGAACACTGGAAAGCGCGCTAGCACCTAACAGAGAATTACACAAGTTCCTTACTTTCCCAGTGGTTTGTGGTTCACAAGTATGACTTGACTTGTAACCAAAGCAAAAACCAAGTTTTCAACCTTCCAAATGCCAGACCCGCTGGCTGCAGATCTGTCACCCTTCTGGCATACTCACACACACACACACACACACACACACACACACACACACACACACACACACACACACACACACACACACACACACACACACGTGCTTAAACTCATGTGCACAGCTGTGTACAAATGCATGTGCTTACCTGTGTTGTGGTGCATGACCAGAGAGACCCACTTTGAGGGTCAAGATGTGCACATTAAAAGGAGAAAGCACAGAAGCTCAATACAGGTTGCAAACAAGCATCACAGGGTATGACTGTAACTCTACTGCAGGGGATGCTTTGGGAGACAAGGCAATTGCGAGGCTAGAATCAACATATAGGGCATATCAAGAAGCACTCTTCCATGGGAAACCCACAGACTCACTGCATAGCTCAGTTTACGTTGTGTAAGAATCTACTGACTGGGAAGGTCTTCTCTTTGCCTACTCAATGGAACAATGCTGTGGAGCACTTTGATGGATCCTCTGATAGGCAAACTCAGCACACATATATACAAAGCCTACATAGTTCACAGACACTCAGTGGACTACCACACCCATGGACCCAGACACAAGCATAACAATATCATGTATACCATACACACATATGCTACCAATGCACACAGCAAGGGTAGGTATACAATACAGAGTCTCCTGCATAGTCATTTAAATGTCTTGTTAAACAGTCCAGACAATAGTGTCTGCTATATACTGACAGATTGACCATGTAAAACACAGTCTTGCTGTGTACCATGGAGGCTTGTCATTAAAGGGGCCTTGCTATTGTTGGTATTTTGCCATCATTTAACTGATCATGCCCTGCTGTTGATCATAGTCTCTCTACAGCTCTAGTTATGCCATTAAGAAGTCTTTTGACTGATTACATCATTTGGGAGGACAAGGATTTCACACAAGGTTTGCAGCATAATCACAAACTGGTTGGTCACCTACATCAAGAACAGGCTATGCACAGTCGATAATAGAGGCACACAGCTGGGATCTGGTGGGAACAGCAAGGCAGCCATTGTAGTGGCTTTGGTCACAGAGAAAACCAACCAGATGCATCTATAAGGCTTGATGGGAAGCCAAGATCCCTTTGAATTTTGCAGGAAGCCAGAGTTCCCACTGCCCAAAAACTGCAGCTACCACTTATGCTAAGCATTGCTAGCTCTCTGCTGCTGTGGGTAAGGAAGCCAAATAGAGAAACACCATAGAAAGGCACCAACACAACAACACTCTATTCAATCAGCAGGAAGGCATCCAGGAGAATGGCCAGTCCACTTCGCTGCTCACTAGTGTGCATTGTACTGTTCCCATTGACTGCTTGGACAATTACTGTTGGAACATACAATGCTCAGCTATTTGTATCTGCCCCTGCTTACCAGGAGAGGAAAGATGCCCTCATTCAACAGGTAAGGCAGCAGAGGGGGGCACCATCCAACATAATGGCAAACCTCTTGATCCTTCATGTTCTCCTGCAGCTATCAACTGATGACAACTTGCCAGATGTACTGTGCCTGCAAGAGGTATTTGCAGCCAGTGATCAAAAGGAATTGGTGAAAAGTGCCAACAATAGCTACCGCCATTCTGCCACCTCGTACAATCTTCTCAGTCCACCTAGCCCTCAACCCGCCTGTAATGCTACTGCCATCTCAAAATACTCTGACTGTTTCATCCCTAACTGTGTCAGTAACTCTACCATCCGAGCAGACGGCCGACTGGCTCTGTTACATTGTGGCCAGACTCTTTGTCGGGAGTTTTACACAGTCCTCTCTGAAAGCTGCATTGCTTGTGTCAGCATCCACTTCACAGCTTTGCAAGACCCCTTCACACACTGTGTAAGCCAAGTGCCTCACGGTGAGTATGAGTTTCCCAATGGTTTGATGCTACTGAGCAAATACCAAATAAAGGACCTCAAAATAGTCAACTACATTGAAAAAGATACACAGATAAAAGAGGCTGTGAGAAGGGCATATATCAGTGCAACGGTGAGTTGTGAATAGTTGTTAACTGCATGCAGCATTCAATCCTATTACAGTGTTCGTATATAGTACCAACCAATGCCACATACATGCACAGCACAATTATGTTACACAAGAGATTTGCCAGCCTCCTCCCCCTACCCCCACACACAGGTAAAGAAAAAGCACGTTGTGTGCACTCACTTGACCGCCATTGCACCTGCAGAAGCTCCATATAGTAAGTTAGCCATTATATTAATTGCTGTGCAGTAGAACATGTGTCCAATCAATAACCCTGCTCTGTCTGCCCTCAGCTGGTCCTGAGATATACTCTAACACAGAGGAGCAGCAGCTGGACGAAGTTTACCACCTGTTAGAACTTGTTGAACAGCATGTCAACATGATCAACATCTTGCTTGGGGACTTTAATCACGGCCCAGCAGTACATAATACCACTTGGACAGCCCCTTTCAACTATGGTCTCATGAATGCCCGTGGTCTCATCAGTGTCAACAGTGTGTGGTGTGCTCAGTGCACATTCTGTAAAGACAACCCCCTCACCAACGGCCAGGACAATCTAATAATAGATCACATCTACATCCCAGTCACCTGGTTGAGCAGGGTCGTGCAAGTCACGGTAAGCGATAATGTACAACCAAGTGATTGCGACAGCTTGCTATATATTACTATATACACACAAACCAACAACATGCAGCACAGACTAACCCTTCCATACACAACTAGTCTATATGTCAGTGGAGACCCCACTGCTGACAGTGTGCAAGGTAACCCAATGGACTCACAGGTCCTTCAACAACTTGGCTGCAACTATGTACTACCATGTAGATATCACCGACAGTGTGCAATAGAGACACATTCCCGTCCAGTAATCTTGATGGATGAACTCTATCTGATAGGAAGCATGTACATACGTAGCCCTAAGGAAATGTGCTTGGATCATGACTTAATTTTCTTGCCTTTTGCAATTACTGACTGATCATTTACATGTCTGCAGATAGGACTGGGCAAATTCTTGAGCAAGCACATAGCAGAGATAAATTGAATGTAAAACGTTTCGACCACGGAGGTCTTCACCAGTTACTGTAACTGATGAAGACCTCCGTGGTCGAAACGATTTACATTCAATCTATCTCTGCTATGTGATTGCTCAAGAATTTGCCGAGCCCTATCTATGCCTTAGCAATGAGCCTCTACCAAATTATGTCTGCAGATGTTGTTTGACACTGAGCGTACTACTAGTGGGCAGCATCTGTCAGACCATTTTGGGGTGAAAGCAAAGATCAGGAATCGAAGGAACTTCCAATTACGCCGTGTCTGCAATGGCAGTCCTTTTCAAGGACAGATACTGCCATTCTCTGACATGAATGACCAGGAAGAACAACTGTCAAAGATCTGCACCAACACTGGCTGATCATACCTCAAATGAAGAATTCTAGCAACGGTGTACAAGTTTAGATACATAGCTTCAATTAAGACAACTCAATAACAAGTCCTGTACACACACATATGTACACTACATTATGACACTTGAACTAAACCTTTATGCACATGCAAACACTGCAGATTGTACTATTTAAGTGTCAACTTCTTGCTGGGCAAAGTACATGGGGTATATAGTCTAACGGGCTGGAGCCCACTTTGGAGAAGGCATGCAGAGCTTCATGCACTATACCAACAAACTGCATTAGTTATACACAAGAGATGCAGGGGATGGTGCGCTCCTTACATTTTCAGTCCCTTTTCTAGCCCTTGTATAAGAGTAGGTATTGTTGATGTCACAATCATGTGATGAAGTATAGCTAACAAATAATTTTTCTTTTATGCAATAGACAGACAATTATCGTAGTAGTGGATATACCATCTATGGTCATCAATCTGCCAAATGATGTGACAGTGAACAAAAAAGAAAGCTAAGCACAGCACACATCCTATCAGTGGCACAACCCAAAGGCTATTTGTATCTAGTATTAGTCATTATGAGTTATTAGTTACCTATAAATACTCTAGCTATGTAGAAGGCAGCCGCACAAGTGCAGCAGTCCAGACAGCTATTTCCTATCACAGTTTATCCAGCAGCTCATCCAGGGTATACACTTGGTGTGTTGCTTTGGATGTCATTACTACGTCATTCAGTTTCCCATCATAGCTGCCAAAGATTCCACCTGCACATGTTAAATAGCATCAAAAACAGATATAATTGGATCAACGACACCTTCCTTTAATATACAAGTGGTCTCAAACTTTAACGTAAGCCTTGCTCCACCCCACACATCCAGACACAGCCCACTGGCAGCTTCGACATACCTGTGTGCACATATAGCACTCGCCGCCCTTTGAATCTCTCAGGGTGGAGAGTCATCTCCTCCAGCATCCCCTTCACAGCCTTCACAGTGTACACTGGATCCAATATGATGCCAGTGGTACTAGCCACTTCTGCCAGGAGACCTACAAATCGCACCATGTCGCAACAGGAAGAGGATTGATGTACTGTACAGAATGTGTGTAGTTTTGAACACAAGCAGAGGAACTGAAATACTAACTACCCGTATGTGTACAATTCTCATGGGACAATACTGTCAAGAATTTGTGAGTTTCTGGACATCACAAAAATAAAAATTCCCCGCATCTAAGCACAGCGCACTAGGCAGGTGCAAAGTAGCACTTTCCCTATATGACAGACAATCAGCCTAGAAGAGACCCCTTTAATGCTCTTGCAACCAGGATGGCTATGCTATGCCGCTCTTAGACTGGGAGGGAGCCAAGGGGGTGGACAGTCACTCCCAGTTTCACCAGAAGTGTGCTATCGAAGCTAGGCACATCTGGTCCCACAGCAATAAAATGAATAGAGATGTAGGCCCTTTACTCTCAGTAAAATCCCCTCATTCATTGACTTAATCTAGCAGATTGGCATATTATTATACGTATGACATGTTCCCCCGCCCCTTACTCCGTTCCCTCACCTGCTGTCCCACCCCACAGGCTCTTGTTCATTTAATTCTATTTTGTGCCTAACCAGTGTTATTGATTCCCTGCCTACACATCTTCTCATTTCCCACCCCCAGCCTTTAATCCTGCTGATGTCTGACATATGCACACTTCATGGACAACATCTGTCAGACCACTTTGGGGTACAAACCAATACAGTGAAACTCCTGTAAGCCACCACAATTGGGAGCTTCGTATTTGTGGCAGATTAGTGACGTTGGTGGATTAACAAGGTAAAACTAAAAGTACACGTACTAATTCGTTCTTTGGAAACTCAGGCGAATTTGTGGGTTTGGCAGATTAGGGGGGGGGGGGATTACAGGAGTTTCACTGTATAAAGTGATAGGCTTGTACGTTAGTGCTAGCACACTGGGCCTCTGCTTCTACACTCACTCAGTTCCTCCTCTGTAGACAGTCCATAACCTCTTCCTTTGTAACCATCCACAATATCCAGTATCTCCCTGGCCTTAAGAAGAGTGCCACTGTCATTAAGGATACCCAACTGCTGAAGAGTGGTGTCAATGTAGTCATAGAAGTACTCAGATGAGTCACCCACAGACACTGCATGGATTCTACATGAGGTGAGGATGCAGCTAGTGTTACCAGCACATATTTGCACCTGCAACAAGGCTAGCTTCTATGTGGTTGAGATGCAATACGACAAAGAAAGACAGTCCAACCCAAATAGTTTGCTCTCACTTAAGTCCAGATTTACTGAGATAGTTGGCAATGGCCAGTCCCTCTGCTGTACCACCACTACCAATAGCCGTCACAATGTCATCAAAGTGGTCAGCCACACCCTGCAGTGAGTGGAGCAGACTGACATGGACACATGCTGGAACTCTGCCAAGTACACACAGTACATATATATATGTATGTACAGTATTGTAGGATAAATGACATTCCTATAAGTGGGGACTGACAGGACACACTGTTGGTGGCATCCACATACCACATATACATAGTGTGCCCACCAAAGAGAGGCAGGCACAACATGGTGTGAAACAGCCTACACTAGAATGCTTGAACAAGAGGCAATCATGAGGGAAGGGCCATCACTGGGCCTCACCTGATCCAGCATTTCTCTGAAGCATTCAATATAGCCCCATACACCAGTAACATTAGATCCCCCAACTGGAATGAGATACGGCTTGTGACCTGCCACTCTGTAGTGAGATGAAGGTAACACAGCCAACAGCTACACCAAGCACTCTGACACAGATAAGTACAGTGCTACATATGTATATTGAAAATTCTTCAAGGTGGGGAGGCAAAACGACACTACCATATGTTGACATATGCCTTGTTAAACATTAACTTTATAGCAGGGGAGGGGGTGAATGGCCCTTCCATGGTCCCCCCCCCCCCCCCCCCCCAAATGCACCCATGGTGCATGTGTTTAATAACACACATAAGTAGTGCCTAACTGTGTGCTATGGTCTCACTTGAGTGTTTCTGCAAGTGCTTTCATCTTCTCCTCGATCCCCTCTACATAAACACCATCTTTCTTATTTCCTTTGTATCTGACGTTAGGTATGGCCACAATGGTAGAGCCACAAAGACGATTCAGAAGAAGGTTGCCCTCACAGCCCACTTTAGATGGATCCTACATATGATACACACACACACACACACACACACACACACACACACACACACATACACACACACACACACACACAGAGAGAGAGAGAGAGAGAGAGAGAGAGAGAGAGAGAGAGAGAGAGAGAGAGAGAGAGAGAGAGAGAGAGAGAGAGGAGAGAGAGAGAGAGAGAGAGAGAGAGAGAGAAGAGAGAGAGAGAGAGAGAGAGAGAGAGAGAGAGAGAGAGAGAGAGAGAGAGAGAGAGAGAGAGAGAGAGAGGAGAGAGAGAGAGAGAGAGAGAGAGAGAGAGAGAGAGAGAGAGAGAGAGAGAGAGAGAGAGAGAGAGAGAGAGAGAGAGAGAGAGAGAGAGAGAGAGAGAGAGAGAGAGAGAGAGAGAGAGAGAGAGAGAGAGAGAGAGAGAGACATGCACACACTTACATGACAAAATGTTGTTTGTTTAACCTAGGTGGACGTAGTTTATGGCTTACTTGGGAGCATCCACAATAGATCATAGCCAAGTATATGCATGTCACACGTGAGCTGCTGTGTGTCAGCATCCCTCACCACTGTGTCCTTCATCCTCAGAAACAGGTAAGACTTGAGGCCCACTTCCCGTGCTGCTATGGCTGTCGCTCGACAAAAATTGGATTGCATACTTCCACAGGTCATCACTGTGTCACAACCTGACTCTATGGCTTCTCCAAGAAGGAACTCCAGCTTACGTACCTGATGAGAGCAGGGCATACCAGACAAGTGCAATGTAAAGGAAACTGTACGAGACTTCATGTACTCAGCTACACATAACTTGTTATATTGTGTCAATGTAATGGAGGGGAATTCTGGAATAGGGCAGGATCATAAGGGACAAAAGAAGAAGTTACTCTATGCACGATGAAAGCTGCGCTTTTCCAGAAATCCCATCCCGTCCCAACTCCCCACCTTGTTTCCACTGAGAGCTGCTCCAGTTAGGTCATCTCTCTTGATACAAACCTGGAACCCACTAGGCACTCGAGGCAGGTTCCACGTGTGAACTGGAGTGGGTCTCTGAGCCATCTACACACACGCATACAGAGAGAGACTCCTTATCAAGGCTTCCTGACACTGCTCAAAGTGAGTGCATACAAGGGCGCTCGAATCATGATTACATGCATGAGCTCAACACCGCTCTTCGTGCGAGCTTACAGGAATGAAATACTTCGATGATTTGCACAGCCACGCCGCCCAGTCCGGAGGCTTGTACTTGCACAGTTGTCTAGAAAATGCCTCTCCTGCCGCCATTGTTA
>CAXHTE010000089.1:0-27061 GCA_964019415.1 Ianthella basta
CTCCCTCCTCCCTCCTCCCTTCTCTCTCTTCCCTCCTCCTTCCTCCCTCCTCTCTCTTCCCTCCTCCTTCCTCCCTCCTCTCTCTTCCCTCCTCTCTCTTCCCTCCTCCTTCCTCCCTCCTCTCTCTTCCCTCCTCTCTCTTCCCTCTTCCTTCCTCCTTCCTCCCTCCCTCTGTACATAGACAATACTAATCAGTTGACACCCAATGCACAGCCTGCTGTATGGAGTATACTAATCAGTTGACTCCCAATGCACAGCCTGCTGTATGGAGTACACACCAGAGGAACAGGATCCAGTACTTCAATTTCCCTGATGGTTTCTATGGTAACAAAAATGTAAACAGTCACCTTAGGTAGTGAAACCCCACAGCACACGCACATAAACTGTGGTAGAAACTAAAAACCAAAACTGCAAAGCAATAATATTCAGTGACAAACTGGCAGGGTGTAAAACAGATCATCTCATAACTGTACTCACCACACACACGCACACACACCACACACACACACACACACGCACACACACACGCACACACACACACGCACACGCACACACACACACACGCACACACACACACACACACACGCACACACACACCTGCACCTTGGGCAATCAGCAGTCGGTTATCCCATTTTGGATGCCAATTCATGCTGTAAATGACACTGGGAGTGGAACCTACACAGTAAAGATGAAACACTCACACCATTTACATCTGCTGAAGTACGTAAGGTGCACTGTACACTAGATAACTCTTGACATAATTGAGGTCATTGCTGCTTAAGGAAAACTGAAGGAGAGAGTATGTATGAGCGATGACACAGTCACTGGAGGAGTACAAAGAATCATACACCAGGACTTTTTGGTCAGTTGATCTGTATATACATCATCAGTTGAGGAAGATTTACGGATGAAAACGTTACTGGTTCGCAAACTCCAATGGCTGCATCATCCCTCACTAACCCTCTACCCTTAGCTAGTTCACACACCCTTCTCAGCCAGGAAACAGTTCCTTATTCTTAGACTGTTCATGAAGGACTCATCGGAGTACAGCTCAGAGTTGAAGGCCTCCTCTGTCCCCGAGGGGATGTTGATGAAACGGAGGAAGGGAGACTCTGAGGTGAGGACAGCAAGGCAGCTGGATCGGGTAGTGGACCACTCCAACTGGAGGAGGTTGCCCGGGTGACGGGAGAGGGAGAAGAGAGGGCGGGAAAAGTGCCGAGTGTCCCAGATACTGACCATGTGAGCGGGAGACAAATCTCAACCAAGGCAGCCACGGTTGTTTGTAAAAAGAAACACTTACACACCCACACCTACGTAAGAACACACCACCATACTCACACACACACACTCACAGAACACACACAACACACACATACTCACACACAAAAGTTTAAAGGTGAAGCTGCACAATACAGATTCTACACACATAATACATACTTATGTATGTACGTTGTAGAGAGCTAAATGGTACGCCCAGCATCAATAATGTAGGAGAAGAGGCTTGTTGCTACATTGTTCAATGTAGTCGATTATTTCATGAGCAAAGACGTACATTTTGTAAGCAGCTGACGAAGGATCCTTCATAGCCAAAACGTCCTGCATTCAGTTGTTGATTAATCTGCTACGTCTTTGCTCACGAAATAATCGACTTTGCACAGCATGTGGCTTACTTCAGAGAACGTGGCCAGACGGTAGGCTGAGAAAGGATCTGCTGAGATGCGGAAGCTGCCAAACTTCTGAGGTGCACTGGCCATAGCCGGCCTGTGGATCTGACCAGCATCTACATACGTAGAATGGCAATGCATTGGTCTAGTGTTAGCTTGGCATACACACATGCATGTACAACCTTGGATGGATGCACACATACACACACCACTCAAACACACACACACACACACACACACACACACACACACACACACACACACACACACACACACACAGACACACACACACACACACGCACGCACGCACACACACATGCACGCGCTTCATGTCTGGACTTGCGTAAAGAACAAGTGGAGGCAACACTTGCTCTCTAATAGAGACCACTGTATTCAATGTTGCCTGTCTACTGACTGCCAGACACTGCCACAGACTGACTGCGTAAACAACAGGCTTCACCAAGATACGTAGAAGAGACCACGCCACCCGAAAAAACAGACTCCCACAATAAACCACCACACATCCATTGAACATACGTACTATGCAAAAGGCAGTATAACATTGCCAATGTCATAGTACATGTCAATTACATTACATTGGCATCACATTTCAATGTACACACTGTGTCCTTTCTATTGTACGTAGGTGGTCCACACACAGTAAACACACACTGTAAACATACACAGTAAACATACACAGTAAACACACACAGTAAACATATTACAGTAAACATACACAGTAAACATACACAGTAAACACATACAGTAAACATACACAGTAAACATACACAGTAAACACATACGTACAGTAAACATACACAGTAAACATACACAAAGTACAGACACAATAATACAACAGCGTATTAATGAATGTGTCACACAAGCTGTTCAACTGTGAACACACCTGTAAGTCCAGCCACATAGTCAGCACTCTGCATTTGGAGAGTTGTGAGCGCAGTGAGTGTGCATGTGGGGGGGGGGGGGAGGAGTCCAGTAGCATACAACACTATGCATGCACTATTATAATAAAGTGTTCGAGCATCAAATACTTCATTTATACAGAGCAAGTAAATGTGGTAAATAAATACTCAACAGAAATGTATGCACAATAGGACTCGAACATGCATGATACGACTACTAGCTAACAGGGGGCAAGAGGACAGAGGGAGTGGACATCCTACGCAGTGCATGAACAATGAAATTGAAACCTTAAGTTCGTAGCGATACACCCTCAGGTCCTTTTCAAAGACAACAAAATCCTGCGCATGTTCTTGCAACGGAGACCATTTTACAACCGCCATTTTTCCTATAATGACTTCCTAAAGTTAAAACATCACGTGACTCATAATTAAATACATTACGTTACACACGTAAAAGGCCCTCCGCACAGCAAACAAACTGGTCTTGTCAGCAGCGCTTTCAGCCAGGGACCTGTATACGAACAAGCACACACAGAATAGGCATTATCAAGCATGCACACGTCCGCTGTATACATGAACTGCTTAGCCTAAGACCCTATTGAGCAAGACACCTTGTTCGTGCTACGGCTGGAGGATCATGGCTTAACTGACAGCTAGGGCAGGGGAGGTGAAAGCAATGCCTCTCCCTTCCTATACTTGAGCTAGTCAGAATCCGATATAGCACAACAAGCATTGTGTGACATACGTAGTGCCCATTTCATGCACCCCAACCAGTGGTGTGCTGACCAGCGGGTATGCACAGTGTCACCTGGTACAGTCAGTGGCACACACCACCATTGCCTCAGGCAAATGCTCTGCGCATTGCGTAGGTGGTTGTTTACAGTAGCAAAAGTTTAATAAGAGGTCCAGTATTCCCTTCCATCTCTCTCAAACCAACGATCACCCACAAGCACAGCTGTGCTATGTGATGTACACAGCAGAGCAAGCATGTGGTAGTAGATGCTGATACGCACCAAGAGTACTGTAGGCACGAGACACTCGTGATGTTACTGTTACATTGAATTAACAGCCATGCACTCCAGTGGGCGTGCCTACCTCCGTCCACTGAAGGGAACCCCGCCCATGCCTTGCAATGGCAACACTGCCTCCCAGTGGGGGTACTTAGCACACATAGAGTCAAGCTGCAGCGGGCTGCAGGGAGGGAGGTGGTGGAGAGGAAGAGGGACAGGCAATGGGGAAGGGGGGGGTAAAGTTATTTCCTAACAATTAAAGCTGTTGGCACACACGGATGGACAGTGTACAAACTTGAGAAGTACACTGTATCTTGTACCGTCTCACACACTAGCAGAAGAGCGGACAAGGGACACCAACACTTGTGTTGACACCCCATGGCCCACCTATACCCCACATACATAAGCCTACCTTCTCACCAGGGAGGGATAGGGGCAAGCAGTTAGCATTTACTCTATACTGCATTTAACATAGGACAGCCCCTAATCTGCAGGGAGTTTCCCTTACCTATGGGGTGCCCCTGGGGGCAGGCCTTCTCTAGTCGTCCAGACTTGCTGTCTACAAGTGGTAGGTCAGTTTCACACACAGCACACCTGGACTGTAAGTCGACCTCGGACACGCCAGCGGCTGATACCTCACTCATCACCTGAGAGGATGGGATACCAGGAGTACTAGGATGGGTAGTGTGTGTGTGTGTGTGTGTGTGTGTGTGTGTGTGTGTGTGTGTGTGTGTGTGTGTGCATGCATGTGTTGTGTGTGTGTGTTGTGTGTGTGTGTGTGTGTGTGTGTGTGTGTGTGTGTGTGTGTGTGTGTGTGTGTGTGTGTGTGTGTGTGTGTACATGTGTGTGTGTGAAGTCACATAGTCCACTCACCTCCTGGGCTGGAGTGATGTCTGTGGTCTCCTGAATTTGGAGCCATTTTGCCATCACACACAACACCCTCAGTGCTGCAAGGGAGGGCCACAAGAGAGGACAGTGGCACACCCACCATACTACAGTACACAAGGATAGAGCCATAGGTACAGAATGGGGTGAGGCTCTCTCACAGGCTAATGTACACAATCGTCTGCCTCAAAAGTAGAAACATACATACATACGTACAATGGCAATCTGTTACACCAAACACCAGTGACAGCGATTGAAACAAGGGCTCCACAATATATCTATCCAAGTGTGTAATGATGGAAACAATACAGTGTGCTTGTGCCAGTTTTGTGCCTATGCCTTTGGACTATGTATGTATGTATGTATGGCCCTTCATAAGGAGCACTGTGTGTTTAGCACGAGCTCCCCTAAAGGGGACCACTGTGTTCAATGTTGCCTGTCTACTGACTGTCAGACACTGCCACAGACTGACCGCCTTAACAACAGGCCTCTAGGATGGGTCCACCACCACGATCACCACCACACATATACATACACAGTAGTACAAATGCTGCGTAGCTCTATTTTTCACTCTAGATCTAAATTTAGTATGACTTGTAATTGATGATATGCATGAAATTATATTCATCATATACTGTACACTATCTCTATTGTGTCTCTCTCGATCTCTGCCTCACTGTCAGGATCCCTGTCGCTGTGTTTGTGCTGTTTCAGCCAGTCTTTGAGGCTACTTTGGATGTGGGTAACCGTGGTAACCCAGTCAGCCTTATCAACAATGTCTTCCTGTATTGCGAGCACAATGATGGGGTATTCACAGACCACTACAAGCACATACTGTAACATACACTGTGACACACACTGTGACACACATAAGGCACACACTGTGACACACAATGTGACACACATAAGACATACACTGTGACACACATAAGGCACACACTGTGACACACACTGTGACACACATAAGCACACAATGTGACACACACTGTGACACACATAAGACATACACTGTGACACACATAAGGCACACACTGTGACACACACTGTGACACACATAAGCACACAATGTGACACACACTGTGACACTCACTGACACACACAAGGTGTATACATATGTACAGTACAGCAACGGTGAGCCACCATTAGCAATTGCTAGCCATTGCAACAGACTACGACTGTGCGCATACTGTAGCTGTGCACAACAAAGGAGTGTGAGTTCTGTGCAGAGCATGCATCTTGTCTGGCCTTGACCAAGAGCTAGATGTGCTCAGCACTAGCTCCCTAGGGGAGACCAGGCAGTCAATATTGCCTGCGTTCTGACTGTCAGACACTCTCATTGACTGACAGCATCACCTACAGGCTCTCTGTCCAATGGCTTCTTGCCAAGCGACAGTGGTTCGTAGTACAGGAAGCATTGTGTACACTGTACAGCATTGACAAGTTATGAACACACAGACACACAGACACACACACACACACACACACACACACACACACACACACACACACACACACACACACACACACACACTGTCACACACTTGCTCACGCTCATGCATACGCATATGCACACACATCACACACTCACACCTTGCCACAAGCATAGGCAATCTGATGGAGCAGAGAGGCCATCTCTGGAGTCCTCTTTGAGTCCTCCAGAACTGACTGCAGGTGTGAGAGGACAGAGGGCTCCTCCTCCTCCAGTTCATCAGTGGCTGACCCCAGTAAGAGGTGGAGGGCATCCCAGACACTTGAAGCAGAAGCAGTAGCAGGTGAGAGGGGAGTTGTGGACCATGAGGGGCTGAGGTAGCTTCCTGGAGCTGGTGCACAGTGGAGGAAGGAGTGAAGGTGGAGTTGGAGGTGACATATAGAGATAAGGGGTGTTGTGTGCGCATGTACTATGTATGTATGTATGTACGTATGTATGTACGTATGTATGTACGTATGTACTTGTGCGAGTATATTTGTGTGTATTTGCATGTAGGCGTGAATCCATGTGAAATGTGTGTGTGTGTGTGTGTGTGTGTGTGTGTGTGTGCGTATGTGTGTGTATGTGTGTGCACTCACTGCAAAAGTCCTTCTCCACATCAGAAGGAGTAAGAAGGCTTTGAAAATAAACCTAGGCAACACCACCACCAAACACCACATAATACATACATACATACGTGCATACAAACATTAGTGCACACATCAGTATTACAGACTGCAAACGTCCGCACACATTGCACATTAGCATGCAGCAAACTGCAATACACAACAGTAGCATACTGTACATTAAATCACACCCAATCTGCACCTCACTGCGTGTACACTGCCTGTGTTGGGGTACACACATACACATCTACACATACGCACCTCTGTTGTCACCTTCTCCAACCAGCCAAAGGCCTGCACACTGAAAATGACATGGAGAAAGAAAATGATGGAGAGATGAGGCAGTAGAATTATGATATAATGAAAATGATGACATGGTATTTGCTGGTGTTAACATAATGTGTTGCTGTATATTATACAGTATACAATACTTCCAGGAATGAAGGACACTCTTACGCAATACCTTTGCACATATGCACACATAATGTAAAATACAATGACATGAGAAATACACATGTACGCAGCTATGTATGTAACAGTCTGTCACACACACCCACCCCCCCCCATACACATGCCCACAACCACACAGTACCTGATAACAGTGGTAAAGTAAACCCCATTCCTGGATGCTGCAACTCCCCTGACCAAAGTCTTCGGAGGGTGGGGGGAGTGTTGTAGTAACACAACCTCACTCTGCAACACCGTGAGACCTCCGCCCCCAGCCGCAGGCGACCCTGCCCCCCAGGGATCAAACAGCTGAGCCGTCCCGTCCATACCAATACTGAGTGAATGCACACCACCCGCAGTATGCACCTGTGTGATACCTGGGGGGGGGGGGGACGGGACACTTCTATGTACACACATTACACAGGTACTGTATTTATGAATTGTGCATGTGTTTTTGTATGTACTGTATCACAGGCAGTCTGCATGATTCATAATTGAAATTGCTTTTAAAAACGTGCAAGGGCACCCCTATGTACAGTAAACAACGACAACAACAACTCCCTTTAACTGTACCTACAGTTAGAGTGAGGTGACTCAGGAGATAAGTTATAAGCAGAAATGCATACATGTATGATGTGTGAGTGGTTTTGTGTGTGTGTGTGTGTGTGTGTGTGTGTGTGCGCGTGTGTGTGTGTGTGTGTATGTGTGTGCGAGTGTGCGAGTGTGTGTGTGTGTGTGTGTGTGTGTGTGTGTGTGCGTGCGTGCATGTGTGTGTGTGTGTGCACGCACCTGCTATAGGCAAGTTATGCCCTCCAACAACGAAGGCCAACACCTCCAAGGAACGACAGCCAATGGTAGCCACCCCAACAGCAGTACCCTTGCTGAAGAGCAGCCTACTGCCGTCCTGACCATGGCCAGGGCACCACACCAAGTGGTGAATAGGGATCTCGTCTACTTCAGCGCTGCTGTCGGTGAGCTGTGTGGGGCAGACCACAACCTCCGCCGTGGGGCTGGTACTCATCAGGTGGAGGGAACCGTCCGAGCAGCCAATGGCTAACATGCACTCTAGACAGACAGACAGACAGATGGACAGACAGACAGACAGACAGACAGATGGACAGACAGATGTACAATACCTGAATAAGTGTGCATGGCTAGGTTGCATCACTGGTAGCTCTAAGTCACTAGAAATATTAAATAGTGTTAAAACACAACAACCGCATACAGTTATAGGCTATATTCCCATGGCTACCTACAGTAATAAATCTGCTACTACACACCTGTAGTGCACCACCTCACAGTAATACATACCCTTACTCTCCTGCACTGCTTCCTCTGTCCATGCCATACACAGAATTCTATGTGACAACAGTATGGGAACCTTCCCTCTGCATACCAACTGCTCACTGACACGAGTTGACAGACTGTCACTGGTGACAGTGAAATGTGACGTCATGTCAAACACACTGACGTGGCCCGACCTAGTGCCCACCGCTAGTCTTGCGTTGGTGTGGTTAGCCTCTCCGCTCTGCCATGCAAAGGCTGCAAGGGAGTATGGCATAAGGCATGCACCAACACATTCACACAAGTAGGAAAACAGAGACTAACACATGCACACCAACAGACACGTTACTGTACACACAACAGAACAAACACACACACACACACACACACACACACACACACACACACACACACACACACACACAAGTAAGCAACATTCTATAGGAAGTGTAATAGCATAAATGTATGTACATGTACAGTGTACATTACTGTAGAATACCATCTACATACCAACATTCACTGACATACATCAACAGATACTGATAGTTACAAATGGACACTGACAGAGACTGACAATAACAACACACATTGACAACATACATAGTACAAACACGATAGGAAGGGCCACTATCAATGAGCGACTCCAAGACAACAATTACACACTGCACGCATATGAAGTCCACAGCTTCAATTACAGTCAATAGTAAACTTCATTACATTGTTGAAGTTGGAGTTTCACTAAAGATGTGATCCCATCAAATGGGTGGAAGTGGAAAAAAATTGAGTTGCATTGCAGTTGTGTGTGGTATATCATAGGACACGTAGAACCTGCTACCACAGACTACTACTGCTGGAACGTGGCCCACTCCTCACCGGTCACTGCTGCGCAGTCCCTCTGGCTCATGTGAGCCCTTGACTGCTCACTCTGCAAATAAGCTTTCATTTTAATGTGAGCGGTTGAAGACAATGAATCAGGAGGCTTATCGAGTTGTTGAGCGGGACCTGCAGCTGGTGACTCCTGAAATGTGTGGGTGGGTCCAGGAGATTCCTCAGGATGGTGTACAGGTCCAGGGGACTCCTTGGAATGGTGGGGAGGACCAGAAGAGTCCTTGCTTGAATCACTTTGTTGTATTGCATGTGCTAGTAAGGCATCTGAAAAGCTGTGGACCTACGGTGAGGAAGAAGGTACTGTATGCATGAGAGTATCCATCTGCATTCCCATCACATCTCACATAGGGAGTGCTGGAGTACGCAAGTGATGTGAATATGTGTGGGGGTGGAAGCAGAGGAAGGAGAGGGGATGTGCTTGGAGAGAGGGAGACAGACACACACACGCACACACACACACATACACACACATACACACACACACAACACACACACACACACACACACACACACACACACACACAACACACACACACACACACACACACACACACACACACACACACACACACACACACACACACACACACACACACACACACACACACACACCATCTTCCATGCTTTCAGTCCAGTGAAGGGTGGCTCAAACAGGTACAAGTGACCCCGAGAGGTGAGACCGCAGAGAAGAAAGCCAGTGGCATTGTCCAGTGGGCACCATTCACACCCCACAAAGGTCCCAGCTCCATTGCTGTACAAGGGATCAAGGACCAAGGTTGTCATGCTGTGGGTGTTTTCTGTGTGCGTGCAGTGGAGAAGGGGAAGTGGTCTAAGGGTTACGCTGCAAAATAACCATTATGCCACAAATGTCCTACAGTGCCACCCAATAAAATGCACAAATGTGGTAGAGCAGTTTGCAATGTGGTTTTCATGAATGTCATATGACCACGGCTCACCTCTGAACTTTGGCCTCACTTTTGGGTGGTAGCCGTACCATACCTGAACAGCTCAGGTCCCCTACATACAGCACCAAGTGAGGCCAAAGCTCAGATGTGAGTCATGAGTCAAATGACCTTCACGACAATCATTGCAAGCCGCTGTAAATGCATAAACTGCGACTTGCGCTGAACCCGCTACAACTCCTTGTGCCAGTTTGACTACCTAGGAGAAGTGGCTTGGGGTGAACTGACCATCTCTGCATGTTTCCAGGCAGAAAGCGTCCACTCTCTTCTGTGGAAAAGAGCAGGACGGATCAGTCTTGGACCTGACGGTGGGCAGCTCTGCCACTGTGACAGTGAAGGACTCTGCTAGAGGAGGTTGCCTGGTGGTCCTTCCTCCATCACTAGCACTGGATAGAGGAGACGGTGTCTGGGAAAGGCTAAGGATGAATCACTTCTTCAAGAATACAAGCAAGTCAGTTCACAACTATTGCCCTCCGTACCCCTGGATTGAGAAGGAGGGGGAGAGTCCCTGTTGCAGCACTATATAGCTACTGTACAAAATGGCTTTCATGACCAAAATTAAACCCAAGTCTGAAAGTGAACGAGAACTAGGCAGAGAGCAAGTTCAGGGCGTCCCTACACACAAGTCCCGTGAACAGGCATAGACACAGGAGGTTACATACGTACTACAGTTACTGCTGCACAGAACCGTTCAACAATAACTAAACTCCTGGCACAGTGGCACTACCATATTAACTAAGACAAGGGCGATACCAGAACATAGATGAAATTGGAGGTGCATATCGCAACTCTTCCATCTCCTTTAGACCACTTCACGACGTCAACGCCGTCCGCAAGTTGGGAGAACTTCACTTTGGACATGGTGCGCGCGTAAATGAGTGCGCGTGGTGGGGAACTGGAGCCGCGGGGAAAATCCCTTTAAAATGAGGGCAAACAGTACTAGTCGTCTCGCTTGGGGCTCTGTGCCTCACCTGAGGGGCTACCACTTTGACAACCACATTGGGTCAACCCAATCACATGTGGCCAAGCGATCCACAGTCCATCAGTGTCATATTATATAACAGTTATAGCTATGACTGCAAGCCTATAGCTATCTACATGTGCAGCTAACCACGTGCACATGGACTGGGATTAGGTCAACAACCACATGGGTACCTTCTGAAGTATATAGCCAGGCGCATTGTCTAATTAAAGGTCTCCCCATGGCCAACTGGTTAAATATGATTCCAATCCATCCCAATCCATGTACTACGTATATACATTTGCTAAATGTACTTCCATGAAAAACATGCATGTGCTGCACGTATATACGTAATTATATTATACAATATTAGCTACACATTATTTCATGTACATGTATGGAAGCAGGTATCTAATAATTATATGTAGGGTACATGTGAAGTAATCTAATTAATATAGCTATCTGTATTGATCACATGCATATGAGTACATGCGTATACGTAGAATAATATGTAATTATAAAATGACAGGTACATACAAGTTTATAATTAATTGAATGACAAATGATTTCCCATATTACTGCAGTAATGAACAAAAAATATGTAGCACACGCCAATAGCTATAATAATAGTAACAAGGTAGATGATGCGACTGTTACGTTTAATAAAAAGCAGCACGTGTGTCGAATCACACTGCTGTCATTACACTTCAGTTTCCTCGTCACCCGAGGCATCTCTGATAGTACTGGTGGAGCTGTGTGCGGTGAGCGTCACTCCATGGTCAGGAGCATTCTGTTCAGCATCATCTGTGAATGACATGATCTGAGGTGATAAAGGGACTTTCAAATGGATTCCTCCGTTTTCAGCTGGAACTGATTTCTTCCGTGTCTCAGGTTTGGTGGTCAAATAGCAGGCAGAACCCATGGATGCCAAGGTACAATTTACTGCATCAGCGTCAAATTCCTCAGTTCGGCTTAGGAACACATCATCTTCAGAAAAGTCACTGATGGTTTCTTCAATGTGATATGGCACATTGTCGTCGTCTATCTCGGACAGTGTTATATACGCATTCGGCCGAAGGGTCATTAGCAAACTGTCCAGATGGGACTTCAACTGCTTGAAAGTGGGTCGCTCTCCTGGCTGCATTTGCCAACAGTTCATCATCATGCGATAGCTGCGCAAACAGACACACAGACAGATACATGGATATATGGCATATAGCAGCTCACATACAGTACGTACATACAGGAAATCCAGCACAATTACTAGCATGGCCTTCAGCACAATGTGGACACATGGATATAAGTATGGCAGCTGAGTGTATGCAATGATCAGGGCCTAACAGTGGTATAGATCACAGAATTAAAGATTGACTAACGAGTAACAAATGCATCATTGCTCCTAAGGCCATTATAAACTACACTGATCTATCAGCCATGATGGTGGAGGCAGGGTGGGGTGGGGTGGGGCGGGGCTGCCTTGCTTACACTGGCTCAGAGCAGTTGCCTGGCCTTGCCATTCGATACCCCTTGCACAGGCTTGGTAAGAGCTCCTTGTTGGGTGTAGTGGCATACGGGAAGCCTCCTGAAATGGGTAAGGAAGGAGGAGGCATATAGGGTCAAACATTACCAATCACACACATGCGTGCGCACACACACACACACACACACACACACACACACACACACACAGAGCACACGCACACACACACACAGAGCACACGCACACACACCCATTACACCTACCCACCGACACCTGCCCAAACACACACACACACACACACACACACACACACACACACACACACACACACACCAAGGGTGCAAATCTCCCAGATGGTGACACCATAAGCCCAGCTGCAATGGGAGCAAAGAAAGAACACAGCCAGTCCAACATCACTACATAGTGCACATGTCATGTACAGATTCCCTCCCCCAACGGAGAGCAAAATACCGAAGTAAACACCAACAGGTCTCTACAAGACACTCTGCATTTACTGCATACTTCAGTACAATGCTTCATAATGACATGGTGTGACACTAGGAGACATCAAGCCCAATTCAGTAGATGTCCAGTGCTTGTAGTAAGGCGTCTTCCAAGAAAACATCCCAAAAATCAGCAAACTTTTTTTGGTATTGTTTCGGTGATTACAACAATTAGTTGAATTGATGGTGCAATGAACAACGCAATTACCAGTATCTGTGTGGGTACAATTAGCAGCAATAAATCATGATGCCAATCTAAGTGCACTGGAACAACACACATTAGCTACATAATGTGTGTTGGAGCACCATGTAATAAGGGTCATTTGTTTTCACTTACACATCAGATTTTTCTGTAAAGATTCGTTCAGAAATGGCTTCCGGAGACATCCACCGGAGGGGTAGCTTACTCTGCGGAGAACAGACGTATATGTCTGATTCTCTGGACAGGCCAAAATCAGAGATCTTCAAGATCTTGCTTCGATCAACAAGGACATTTCGGCAGGCAAGATCTCGATGGACAATGCCGAGAGAAGCAAGGTACTCCTGCACAGGGTTACAAGAAAGTTGACATGTCAGTTGAGTACAGGATGTGACTAACAAAGGGCATGGTTGCAAGGTTGCTACACACGTACACACACACACACACACACACACACACACACACACACACACACACACACACACACACACACACGTACCATCCCACTTGCGATCTGGTAGGCGAACATCATTAGGTTCATAGCATCCAGTTCCCCCAGATTTACATACAGGTCTTGCAGTTCAGGTCCAATGTACAGTGGATTGGTAGCAACGCTAGAAGCACATCTATCTACCACTGGAGTGGGTTCTGCGCATTTGCTTGCATCCATCTGATGTCTTTCAGGTGTGGGGGATGGGATTCGTCGGGACTGACTAACAGGTTGTAGGCTGGATGTGTTGAGCGTGACTGGCTCCTGTGGGGGAGATGGTAAAGGGGAAGGTGGTTGTGATCATAAACTTCCCAGGATGAAAAAACTTGCAACAACAGATGTACGTATGCAGTGTTTGTGTGTGTGTGGGGGGGGGGGGGGGGGCATACCATATAAGGTAAAGCTCTACCCTGCTCCAACTGCCCATCGCTCAAATAGCCATTGTTCTCGTCATACTCCTGACTACCCTGTGAGGGGATGAATGGTAGATTGAAGCGAATGCGTGGCATTGTGCACACACCCAGCTACAGTGAAACCTGGCTAAGACAGCCACCTGTGGGCCAGTTCTAACTGCCCTTTATAGACAGGTGGCTGCTCTACAGAGGTACGTAGATTGCTATGTTTTAGTGCTATTTGGGACCAGGGAGGCTGGCTGTTCTAGAGAGGTGGCTGCATAACTCAGTGACTCTCTTTAACAGGTTCCACTGTATTGTAAGAACCGCCGACTTTCAATGCTGGGACTCATTCAACAGGCTACAGTGGAACCTGTCTAAGATAGCCACCTGTGGGCCAGTCACGATTGGCCTTTATAGAGAGGTGGCTGCATTACAGAGGTAGACTGCAATGCTTTAGTGCTAATTGGGGCCAGAGAGGCTGGCTGAGCTAGGTGGCTGCCTAACACAGCAACCATCTTAGAAAGATTTCACTGTATTACCTACATACAGAGGCAGTGTCTCTTGAAGATTTAAGCTAATCATCTATTTCCTCAAGTACAGACCATGAAACATGACTTCAAATAAACACAAAGTAAGAGCAGTTTCCCTAGATGCCCCCCTGATATCATTTGCTTAGTACACTCGCTTTTGATGTTAATTCCAAGAACACTGTTCTAATGTGTAATAATGTATGAATGACATACACTTCTGTTCAGGAAATGCCTTTGTGCATGGTAGAGATAAGATAAAACTGCTCAAAGCTGGGTAATGACTTAATCTGATCGTGTGAACTATCCATTGGGCAGGTTCCAAAAGGCACACACACACACACACACACACACACACGACAGACACAGAGGAAGAAATCACTCTGCAGTGACAATGTCACTGGAATTCTTGTCACTGAAACAGACAACACACAAAACTATCTCTTTGGCAAACATGTTGAACCACAGTGGCAGTACAGTGTAAAAACTGCAAACTTCCGTGGAAGAAAGAAACAACAAGGCATGTATATGCAGATAATGTACCTTATGGCTTACTTTAACTGGGATTAATTTTTGTGAAATTAGTGAGTAGCGCTAAAATTGCTAAACTGCACCCACAAATTTTTTGTTCGGCCAAAAAATTGTATACACAAAAAGTTGTAAAGCACTAAAATGTGTACGTATGTGAAAAACCTGGACTTTTCAAAATGCTAAATCCAGTTGTCACTATAAATAGTCTATAAATAGTAGCCTCAGGCTACAGCACTGTTCAGTTCAGTTATAAAAGGAAGCTTTACTGTAGTCAAGGGGTTCTTCAATCAAATAAACACTATCATACCCACATGTATAATTATACAAACTATACAAACTAAATAATTTTATAGGAAGGCTTACAACAACGCATAGTCATTAACAGTTGTGACAAGATAAGCTGATGTCAGCACTTACAGGATATTGTGTGGTCTCCTGAATAAGCAGGCCAGGGCCAGGGGAGTGGGAGGGAGGAGGGGAGGGATGGAGGAGGGATGGGGTCAGACAAGGTTAACACAAGTGTGATAGGTCAACAGCACAGATGAATATCATTAATCAAATCTGGATGAAGGAATCCCCCACATTGTCAGTAATTCATGCCAGTCACAACAAAAGAGACCATCTACTGTAACACTAGCTTGTGGTCTTG
Source organism: Ianthella basta (assembly GCA_964019415.1). NCBI lineage: Eukaryota > Metazoa > Porifera > Demospongiae > Verongiida > Ianthellidae > Ianthella > Ianthella basta. Next base: position 15,890 of record CAXHTE010000089.1, read on the forward strand.
ACTGGTGAAACAGCTTGTTCAACTCGATGACAGGTGTCTACTGACAGGTGATCAGCTCTGTGGACCTTACCAGTGGCTGCTGCATTGCCCTCCTTATTTCTCTGCGCTTTTGAGTCTAAGAGATTGTCAGGAGGAGGGAGGAGGAGGGAGAGGAGGAGGAGTGAGAGAGGGAAGAGTGATGGGGGGGAGGGGGATAGAGAGGAAGAGACAGCAATGAGGAGGAGGCAACACATGTTCAACCCGAGCCTATAATAGCAGAAACAGCAAACCTATGTGGGAGCGAACAACCTACCACCTGTCATGAGTACAAAGTGCCACAGATAGCAACTTGAAAGTTTATGCCCAGTCACATGGAGGGACAGGGAGGGGCACAAACAGTGTGCACAAGGAGGTCAAGGAGGTGGGACTAGTGCAGGAGGAATGCTGCCAAGTTGTCTGACACAAAGCACTTGTAACTATCACAATTGATGCAAGAAGCATGCAGTGGAGTAGGATAGGACGCACAAGGGTGTCTCACACACACGAATTGATAAAAGACTGTCCTTCCAGATGTTAAAGGCGGACATCTAAGCAAGTTTAAATCTGTCATTAGCCATATGTGTAAGTATTTAACACCGTAACTATCAGTGAGACCTGGAATCGTGTACACACCTGGTTCAATTCCTCCATATCACATGTACATACACGATACCACAAGTGTGTGTTTATTATGCCTCAGGAGTGTGCATAACATAGTAGAGGCTCACTGCTATGTATGTTCGTTTGAGAAGACCAAAATAATCGTGAGCCTATGCTTCATGTACATGAGTAGCAGAATCACTCAATCAACTGATTGCAAGAATTGTCGGTCTTGTACGCCTTTGTCAGCTGCATACAAACTGAGTGCAGTTCCACACACAAGCCGCTCCTTGCTATGCACTACACCCACCATTCACCAACTGCAGTTTAGTACATATGCAGCTGACAAAGGCCTAAAAAACATTCTGCTATCAGTTGATTGACTGATTCTGCTAGGTATGCAGCTGCCCACAATTATTTTATCATTTAAAACAAATTAAAAAGTTTAGTGCACAATGCCACAGGTCTGTGCATGCATCATACACAACACAAACAACATGTGCTTCCATGCTATGTACGTATGTACGTACATAACACGACCACCTCTCACCAGCTTCCTGTTCTCTCTGAGGTAGTCCAGAAGACTGCCGTATGGCACGTACTCCAGGAGTAAAGCATATGGGCTCTGCGCACTGACACACCCCACCATCTTCACAATGTGGACGTTGTCACCTTGTGCCACCTTCTTCATCATGCTAATCTCATTGAGAAAACTTTGTAGTGTTTCACCAGGGGCATTGGCTAAAGGGGCAGGGAAGAGGTGGAAGTGAGTGAGGGGTGAGGGCATGAGGGGAGAGGGGAACTGGAGAGGGTGTGAGGGGGTGGGGAGTGGGGTCCGGTAGGATGAGAAACTGAAGTTTATCATCAGTAGGGAGCAATGACAACAAAACTTGCAAGAAGAAATGAAGGTCTTTTGGAGTACTTTGTGAAACTCAGTCTACTGATAATTGAGGAAGCAGACTTTGGCACCTCCACTGGTGTTGGTGTTGAGTGCCAGGTACATAGTGTGGGTACAGTGTGTGCAGAATGAAAGAGTATTTCAATTACAGTATGTACCACTGACTCCCGCACTCCTCCAGAATGTATAGGCTAACAGTTAGGAATTTCAGAGGAAAAACACATCAGTTTCCTACAACTTGATTCTTAGAAACCATGATTTCATTGCATAGCACAAAAACATTGGTCTGGTGTGTCCAGCCATTCGCCTGTCTAGCTTCTTCAGTTTCACACCTGACAGTCTAGGAACATTGGACTGACACACTGCCATAGCAGACAACACGGCTCCTTCATGTACGTACATATGTATGTGCACACACTAGTGCATATGAGTTCTATATTAAGGGCAATCGATTCTTGAGAATAACACGTATCAGAGCAACGAAACACCAGCCAGAACATTGTTCTCTTCGTGTTTCACTTGAGAATCATTTAGCCTTATCTGTAGGCATGTACGTAACAGCAACAATCCTCTACCACAGCATTATATATACATATCTATATAAACAAAGCATGCATTGTACTATGGTCATAATTATGTATGAGAGTACCTGCTATGCTATAATATAATAATGATATATACAGTAAACAATAACGTACCACCAGGAATTTAGTTATGTAAACAATACCGCAGAGACACGTGTGACCAGACTCATTAGCTATACAGAGAGCTATGTATGGGGGTGTGGGGGTGCCCCAAGTGCAACCTGCGGGTTTATATAGTGATAATTAATATCCTTTGTGCACATGACCTGTCTTTTAACTTTAGAGGAAGCTAGGTGGTTCAAGGTGTTCACCTTTGTAAGGAGAGCTTAGCTGATAGAATCACTGTCAGGTGTATTATACATATGTACACACTATTAAGCAAGTGATTGGTTAGTACAGCTACCAGAGACCAAGTCATCCAGACTCCCAAGCAATTGGGCTCTGGTAGACATCCTGTGCTCTGCTGTGGAGCTGAAACCAAATGAATGGCAGTTAGATGCGAGACTACAAAGAAAACGTTCAAAAACGGAAACTTACTGTTTACTAGTTCATATACGTATAGAATACACCACTTCCATTTCATTGTTTCAAATGGCAAATTGGGACATACCTACGGTACAGTATGTATTACATAATCTCTAGCCATTCTTACTCAATTGGGCTTACATTTGAGCAGTTTCACCGCCACTGTGCAAGGTGATGGCGACTTGTCCAAGGAGGACATGGCCTCCAAATACCTTCTTGCTTTCACGCAATCCACCTCCTCTGTAATGTGTGCTCGGTACACTTCCCCAAAGCTCCCCTCACCCAGCTTTTCCTTCATATAGACGTGATTTGGGTCAACTTCCCATTCATCGCTGGATGAAGTAGATTCTCTTGACCTGTGGAGGACAACGAGTGTCCTCTCCTCCATTTTCTGCTGTGGCTGAGGACGTGGCAGAGAGAAACAAGAAGGGGAAATGGAGAGGGACATGAGGAGGAGGGCAGGGGAACAGAGGGATGGGAGGGAAGGGTAGCAGAGCAGAAGGGGAGAGGTACATACATACAGTAGGTATTAAGTGAGTGGGGGAGTGGTTGTGTATGAATCCAGTGCATCTTCCTATAACCACATCTTCTCATACGTATGGCATCCCACCACACCCAACACACTAGTCTTGTACTCAGACTGTTTGCGATAATTAGTGAGGGTGGGAAGGTCTTTTTGCTGCTGCAATTATCACGGACGGCCTGGGAATGAGGCTATCCTTCTATGTATAATTATGCACACTGTACCTTGACAACCACTGTTTCTCTCCTCTTGCAACAGCAAAGCCCAATGATTCCAACAGTGACAAAAGCGATCAACAGCAGACCCCCAACAGCAGCTGCAATACTAATCAGATATGGCTCTATACCTGCATTGAGAACAACATGAAGGGATGGATGTTCACATTCTGCTAACTACAAAGTCAAGGCTCTGGTACATGCAAATGTAGACCAGTGCTGTACATACAGTACACCACACATTGAGGAGATACTCATTGATACTGCACTCACTTTGATGGACGGCACCAGGGCTGGGTGCCCGGGCAACAGTGTTAACTTCACCATCAACTTTCCACTGTGATACTGCACGCACCTGAGGTTGGAAGTGGGGACAGCAAGCTGTTAACTACCCCACACTGCACACACACACACACACACTAAGCAACCACACAGCCTTACAGAGAAGTTGTAGTAGTCTTCCCCTTCCACATAGGAAAACTCAGCAGCATGCACCACAATTGCCGTCAGATTGTCAGCATAAACAGTATCCTGGACAAAATAAAAATATGTAGCCATAAATAGCATTATTAATGGACTTTGAATGAAGAGTAATTATTACAGTATCAATTATGGTGTAAGTGAGAATATTCCGCACCTTAGCATCCACTGTTCCACTATAAAGCGTTTCAATCTTGGGAGTAGAAATGACAATTACATATCGGCAAATCTTCCCATATGGTTTCGCTGGAGCAATCCAGGATAGGTTGGCAGTGACCATATCATTGCCCTTGGCTTGGCTAAAGTCAACCACAACTGAGAGGTTTTTCACAGGTGATGGTGGGACAGCTAATGATGAGTGCAAAAGGTAAGGGAGATAGGAGAGGCAGACGTCAGCTACGTATTTGAACAGCTGCTATACACAGCAACATCTTGCAGCAACCAAGTATATTATGTATGTACGCTTATGAGACTTATGTACCATGAAGGGGAAACTTTTGTGTGCTAGTGACATCAGGAGGGGGAACGTCCTCATACCTGGAAGTGAACACCATCTGCAAGGGGAAAATGCAGCAAATACAAATAACCAGCAAATTGCTTCCAAAGTCAGCACCTTTACACTTATAATCTACATACTGTAAATTGGTACATGTCATTGTTCTCCAGTGGTGGGAGGCCTTGGAATTGGAGGAAATACACAGCTTGGGAGGGCTGAAATAGGAGCAAATTTGACCAAGTCGTTAAACAGTAAGCTGTAAACAACCATTCATACGTACATCCATACACAATCATCAGTTCCAATTCATACTGCAACTACAAATCAATGTGATGTCAGTTACAGATGAGTGGAAAAGGACACATGGATGAAGCAGTGCTAACATATTATAGATCATGAACACAGTAAACTTACAGTGATGTTGTACACAATTGTGTGATAAGGTGCATGCATGCTGTTGGGTATTCTGCCAAAGACAGATTTGTAAACTGCAAGGGAACTCCAGTGGCTGGTCACATTGAAGGTGTAGGTAACATTGAAAAGACCAGTGAATGGATCAGGTAATGCTGCATATGTAATGTCCCCCTGTAATTTGGCGTAGTCGGGCACTGCAGAGACAAAGAGATATGTACATGCTCCTTCGGAGGCAGATACGTAGCTACATGCGATGAACTTGGTACAAACGTCTGAGTGAAATGTAAATAGCAGGAAATAAGTAATGGTATAGGATGTTTTGGTTGCCAGGCCTAAGTCAACTGTAAATATGCGTAGACTTGACTTTAGGCCCTCACAGTTGAAACTCCCTATGTCATTGCTTGCTGCTATGTGCATATGCTCCTGTGCAAAAGTCCGCACCAAGTCTAGGAAATGTAGACTATGTGCTCTATGTACACTATTTGAATGACTTTCTGTTATAGGACACGTGTAGCAAAACTGGTGGAGCAGTTGTACTCACTTGACACATGCACTGCCTTCCAGTTGGCCACTGGATAAATGAAGTCCTTGGTAGCAGATCTATTCCTCTGAGGCAATGCATACACCTGTGTGTGAGTGGAGCAGAACTGAGCAAACACACTGGCAGCAAGGATGTGATGTACAACAGTTGCACACTTACACCAACTAAATAATCACCACCATCCTTCCACAATGGAAAGAACTTCTCAACTTCTTCTGTTCCTCGAATGACCAAACTAAGGCTCTCCTACCAACAGAGATCAGAGCAACATTGAACATAACTCAAACACAGATACCTCCAACGGCCCATAGCCGCAACAAAGCAGCTACTCACCTTGTCAGCAAAAGCAACATCATTGAAGACAGTAAAGGTACTGTTCAGCCTACTGGGGCAATCATATATGACTGGATTGAGGATAGTCTGCACCCTGTACCCTGTAACATACTTGTGGTCTGGGGGAACACACAAGCACTGTATTACATACATACAAGATAAAGATTGCCTTGAGAAGTTGCACACACACGCCCGCACACACACACACACACGTACACACACACACACACACACACACACACACACACACACACACACACACACACACACACACACACACACACACACACACACACACACACACACACACACACACACACACACACACACACACACACACACACACACATCACTGTTAGCACTTGAATCAAGAGACACAGTCTGTTGCCCATAGCAATTTCATATGAGAGCTGTTGATTCCTACATTTATCGGCACTTCAGCATACCACCTACCTGGGCTGAGATCATCACTGGTTATTTCCAATCTTAGTTCGCCTGTAGAGTAGTCAAAGCCCAGTTTTGTAGTTATGCTGTCTGGTGGAATAGGGGCCCAACTTCCTGCATACGTGCATGCAAGCACACACAGGATTAAGAGACTGGGTATGTGCATCACACTATAGCCCTAAAGGGTGTCTACGTATAGGCATACACTCCAACCAGTCACATCTCACCATAGAAGCACTGAGGTTGCATTGTGGTAAACGGACCCCTGCCATGTTTGTTGACCAATGCATAGGACAAGTGTACATCCTCTCTGCATTGCAGCTCCCTAATGGCCAGCATGTTTGACCCAATGCGGTACAGTGGACCCACTTGCTCAGGAAGGAGAAGGAAGGGAAGGTGCTACAGAGGGTTAGAAGAAATGCTTTAGAGAATAGTGGCAACTGGTATAGTTTCAATGCAACTGTCTATGTACCTGTGAAATGTATTGTTCGACAGTCTGTCCACCTTCGCTGTAGGTCACCTTCCATATCAGTCCATAGGCCAGCTCCAAGGGCAGAGTGGAGTTGTGTGGATGAGGAGGAGGTGGAGGGACATAGCTTATCTGGAACTCCATCACTCCGTCCATCTTCAAGGTCACATTGGAGGTGTAATCCAAGCTTAGTTCAAGAGTACCTTGGTAGGCCACAGCTGGGGTGCAGAATGGATCACGAAAAGCATATGACTGCATATTGTTTGTGCATGTGACATGATGGGCACTGTAGACAGTAGACCTATGCTCCATACCATTGTCACTAGACTGTGAAGGAAAGCTGCTCTCCACCAATTGGCAGTATTGAGGACAGGTCTCTGAGTGACACTGTTGGATGCAGCCACTGTCGACATCGGGAGGAAAGGCTCGGTCACAGATTCCACCCTTCAGTGAGAAGAGAAATGTATGTACGTAGATTGGATGACACACAACATCTGACAGCAACACAGCTCGATGAGCAAGCACTAAATCACAACGCCCAGCTTACAGTCACTGAGCAGAAGTCACTACAAGTTGTGTTGGGATCCGAGACCAGGTTGGCAATAGTGTCATTGGGATAAAACACCGCCTCCACCCCCAAGGCAAAGAGACAAGCAGAGAAACACACATGGCCCTACAGTGGACAGTGGGAGAGAAAACTCGTATCGTACAGCCGCCTCGCAGGAAGCTGACTCTGTGATGTGTGCAGCCGCGTTGCCTTACCGCCTTCCACTTGTCACTGCAGGCTGGCTCTCTGTAAAGATCCTCTGCGAAAAGCGTCACGTTTCCTTCGCGACTTCCTCCAGTGACCTACGTACAAAGAGAGTGGATGGAAGGTGTATACCTGTTCACTTTGCACGCCGTGTACTAGGAGGGAGGGGAGTCGAGTATTAAAGCACCAACTAACGATACGCTTACGCTTTGTACACTCAATATATAGATCCTATATCCCTTATGGCTAGCTAGGGAAGTTGAAAGCCCAACATTCCAATCCACTCAGTCTTACGTTCGAGTAGCAGAAGCTGTAGCATCGTTCCACCGCGATCAGGTCCTCCGTGAGGGCACCGAACAGCTTGTGTCCCGTTCCTGGGGTGCTGTCATCGCAGCTAGAAGGGTTGTTGCACTGGGAAAGATTCTGGTAGAGGCAATGAATCGGAATGAGCTCTTCTCTAGTTAGCCCCGTTACTGGGTCGCAGTTGAACCTGCAGTTCATGCCTGACGCTTCGGCCACGAGGACAGCCAGTAGGAGAAAGCTTAAACAGCCCATTTCGAGGATTTCACATTAAGCACTCGAGAGGGAACTGGTCTGCTTAATAACCGCGGTCGAAATTTCCATACGTATCTCAGATGACAAAATGTCCGGCAAAACGCAAGCAGGTGATCTCATGATCACTGCAGCTCCCGGCGTCACGAAGACGAGACACACTCCTTAGCTATTTATCTGTATTCTTATTTTAGTGGCATGTCTCAGCACGCATGGCTAGCTACATGAGAATGCAATGGCCCATGCAAAGGTTCTTCCTGTGCACCAGTGTGCTGACAATCAGCATAATAATATTATATATAAGATACTCTAACCCCACGGTTGGAGAATCTACTGTTAAATTCAGCAGACACAGTACTTACAGAGCACTGACCCATCACTATCAAGCTATACATCACAGGGCTGACTAAAGGGTTATACTATTATAGACAAAACAGTGCTCAATGTAACATCAAGAATACTCTTGGTGACATGCTATGAAGTGCTGCAAAATCAGTGTATTTGCTGAGAGCTCAAAACAGTGGCCCATAAAATGTGATCTGTTAACGTTGTCATGACAGCATGGCAGCCTGGCTACACAAAATGTGAACTGTTAACTGATCTGTTCGCAGCCTGGCTACACAAAATGTGATCTATTAACGTTGTCATGACAGCATGGCAGCCTGGCTATACAAAATGTGATCTGTTAACTGATCTGTTCGCGGCCTGGCTACACAAAATGTGATCTCTTAACGTTGTCATGACAGCATGGCAGTTGGCCTGGCTACACACAGTTGACTATGTATACACATTGCACTCGAACAACTACGTATAGGATGGCATAACGTATCTTATGTGGCTTGGTACATTACAAATTCCCATTCTGCATGATGCAAACATGTATCAATACTCAATACATACACAAGCCTATCTCAATGACAAAACTATTACTATTATATAGTTTTAATATTACAGTAAAACCTGTCTAAGACAGCTAGCCGTCATGTGGGCCAGTTGCAACTGACCTTTATAGAGAGGTGGCTGCTCTACAGAGGTATTATTATATAACTATTGTAATGTTGTTACAGAAGTGCTATTAGGGGCAAGGGAGGCTGGCCATTGTATATAGAGAGGTCACTGCCTATAGCACAGCGACCGTTTTAGACAGTTTCCACTGTATAGTATGACAAACTGGAGCTAGGGAACAGCTTGAGAGCTGAAGTGCAAGAATCCATGACACTTGATAAAGTTGGACTTGTACTGTATGCATGCGGCGATAGTATACATGTAAATATACGTATACTTGAACAAGCCCACTAGCTGGTCACCTATGTATTGAATTGCACTATTGGGCTGTGTAGCGACATGGTTCACATGTGCACAGTTAACATAACAACACAGCCTGACCGTGCAGCTGGTGAGTCATGCTACATTCGACAATGCACAAGGACACCCTGTCCTAGTAGGAAAGAGCAGTTTGACACTATAGCACGTAACTCTGACATTCCTCACATTTCGTGGCATAGCTATGTACACAGCTAGTGCAACCATGGTAATGCGGCCCCAAACATACCAACAGAGGTAGATTTCAACACTTTATATGCTATTTGAGGCCAGGGGAGCTGGCTGCTTTATATAGGGAGGTGGCTGCCTGACACAGTGACCATTAACATTTTCGATTCGATATTATAGGTTCCACTGTACTTTGTGAACATGTGTAGTGGAAGTAGAGGAGAGGGGCTGGCCATGTGAGACAAGAGAAAGTGCTACTGTCCAAACAGGACACTACAACACACACATATGCATTTAGCATATACATGCAATACATAGCTGCGGCCAAATAATTGTTTTAACTTACCATATATGGCAACAGGCCATCAGCCTGGCTACAAGCAACACAGCTGATTATGAGAACACTGTACATACAGATTGTGGTGGCTTGTACAATTACTGGGCTATATGCTGCGAAATGCATATGCATACACAAATTCTACAAATCTGTCATCATCATAAATTTGACCAATACACAGAACATGCAGCTTGAATGGGTGGAAGCTAGCTATATACGTAGCAGGAGATTAGATTATTAGACTGTGACATGTGGAAACCATTCAGAGTGCATTAATGTAATTAACAAACCACAGAGTGCACACTGGTGGTCAATGGCCATATACACTGAAACTAGTTGATGTTATGAAATTACATGCAGCTCTGTGAATATAGGGACAGTAAAGAGAGGGAAATTAATCACACATGCAGCTGAGAATCGACCTATGCGCCTTTACACAAGACAAGAGAGTGCAGATGGTTACCATTATTAACAGTCACCTAGGTTTTTAGGGGCTGCCGCAGGCAGCCCCTATATTGTTTTCAAATTGACGTTTTCATATGGCTTCATGTTACGGATATATATATATATATATATAATACGCCAACCTACGGTTGTACGTCAATGCTTACATTTATATTGAATGTATTGGGCGAAGTATTGGGTATAGGGAATTTATATTGTCGGCCATTTTATTCGGCCGGAAGTGGACCGTGTGCGAGGCCAAGGGACTTTGAAAACCGGCTTCCAAACGACGTTTTAGCGAACTTTGGACGTTCTCTTCCGCCTCTGATCCTGGAACAGACTCCTACAGCACTTCTGGTCGACGGGCAAAGACACAGCTTCGAGACAGCGCCCAACAGGTCATCGACTTAGCCCCGCGCCTTCTTCGATAATGGCCGCGCCGCCTCGGAGGACTTCACTCCGCCGCCTGGAACACATGACAGGAGTAACGTAGAAACTGGTGAACGCCGTGATATGTACACGCTAACGTTCTTCAACCGTTTCTAGCTTAACTCGCACGGTTGCCCTTCTAAATGCTCTTCAGAACCTGGCCCACGCGTACTGCGCTGTAGCAAACGTACGTAGCTTTTGCCACCACAGACCACTAGCTACTCTGGCGACTGTGGGTTCCTTGGTACATTATGTTTCTGTAATTACTCACTGTAAATGCACGTGCTATAAGCAGTCATGTGTCTGTCTGCTGGACATTTCTCTGTGCATGTGTTGTGGGTTTGTGTGTGTGTGTGGTGTGTGTGTGTGTGGTGTGTGTGTGTGTATGTGGTGTGTGTGTGTGTGTGTGTGTGGTGTGTGTGTGCATGTGGTGTGTGTGTGGTGTGTGTGCGTGTGGTGTGTGTGGTGTGTGTGTGTGTGTGTGTGTGTGTGTGTGTGTGTGTGTGTGTGTGTGTCATGTGTATGTGTGTGTGTGTGTGCATGTGTATGTGTGCATGTGTATGTGTGCGTGTGTGTGTGTGTGTGTGTGCATGTGTGCGTGTGTGTGTGTGTGCATGTGTGTGTGTGT
>CAXHTE010000090.1:0-72184 GCA_964019415.1 Ianthella basta
GAACTTTGACCCTCCATCCTTAAGCATTGGGGGGAGGGGCAAAATCAGCAACTTTGTCGACATCCTGCACATCGACGGTAAATTGTGAAACGTCGTCACCGCTCAGAGAGATTGCTAGCAATGATCTCTCGGCACTTGCAGAAATTCAAGACAATACGCAGCTTAATGCTGCTTCTGCCCACCTAACCCATATAAATTAATACTTGGAAAATGCTGAGCTGGCTGAAAGAAGGCGAAGTTTGAGCGACTGCAGTACAGCGCGACTCGATTCTATCTCAACAACGACGACGAATATAACATCTACCAACATCTGAGATGTCATCACCACCAAGGAACGACTCAATTCTATAGGCTCAGCGTGCGACGATCCCGCAAACATGGTCCACACGCGAAGCTTCAATCCAGTCCAATTTGGTCGAGCATGACTTGCAGACTACTAGAAACGCATTGGACGTATAGCTCGACGATCAGCATGTAACAGTAAAGAAAAATAGAGCTAAAGGTCTCCAAGGGGGTGGAGTCCTAGCAGCAATCAGGCCACAGATGAAGCTTAGTATCACCCAACACGCACGCACGCCGATCGCAGACTCACCGTGACTCCCTCGAAGCTTGATAGCGTCCCTAGTTGCTCGCAGGGTGGGCTTCAGCGAGCAAACCGACGAGCTCACCCTGGCCTAGGAGATGAGACGGCCATCTTCTTGATCAAATTCCAACTTCCAAACCAATGTTAAAATGGCGCATACTTACATACATACAATACATACGTGCATACATACATATATATGGGTATGCGTGTAGGAGATGTCACATAGGCATCACACACTTGAGCGAGGTATAGCTATTGTGTGTGAATGTATGTGTACAGTAGGGCCGGTTGTCCTGACTGAATGGTTGAAATCAGCTATTGGTAACTGATAGTCAAGCTAGTGATGTCGTTCTGTTGAGAGCTTTAGCCATTCTTCCTAGTTCCCATTGTCACTGCTTGAACTAGACTTGTAGCTGCCATAAAGAGTCACTAGCTCGATTATCGATTACTCATACCGATTACAACCATCCAGTTAGGGACTGCTAATGCAAAGGCACTGTATCCGTGAGTATAAGTGTGGTATGTTGCACACGTGAGTGAGTGAGTCAGCGAGTCAGTCTGTGAGCGAGTGTGTGTACTGTGTGTGTGTGTGTGTGTGTGTGTGTGTGTGTGTGTGTGTGTGTGTGTGTGTGTGTGTGTGAAGGTGTTCAACTGCATGGGGTACGCTGCACTGACGAGGCCCAAAGAGGCTGAAACTCTGCTACTGTAGTAGCAGAGTCTGCAGTTCCCTATTATAGGGTATGCATTATGCATTACTGTGCACATGTCCGAGTGTGTGTGTGTGTGTGTGTGTGTGTGTGTGTGTGTGTGTGTGCGATAGTATTGTAGCTCTCTCCGACATTATCTGCAGGTCTGCAGCTGACTGGAACCGTTTTATTGTCCTACGTGATGGAGAAGCAAAGAGAGTCATAGAACACATTTAATTGAGACTTGCACCATTCATTGCATGCACACAACCGCACTGCACCTTCTTGCAATTGGTGTAACCCTTTACATCATTTAATTATTTGTTGCACTAATGGTCTATATTAACCTGAGGTATTTGCATGAGCTGCAGGAGTCCCTGTTGATTAGTGCAATTGATCTAATATAACAGCTTGAGTAATTAATGTAGCTTGCATATCAATAAATATCAATATCAATAAATATTTAAGTGCACCGTACCCATAGGTACTAGGACACCACGTGGTCCAATGCAGCACTGCACAAATTAAAAAGGATAGGGATAATACTATACATTATTACCATATATTAAACTGAACACGGCATATTTGCTTGCACATGCACATTCACATTCAACAGCACATGACTCTGGTGGACAGGAGAGTGTTCACCAGTAATATTTAATGTTATGCACATACGGCTTGCTGCATACCTTTGGAAAAGCGCTGCTCGGTCGAATAGTATTTTGTTGCAGCTCCCGGATTGCGCAATCGCATAAATGGCTGCAGCCCCCGTCTTCTGCAAAATCGGCGTCGCCTGCCCGGTAAACGCAGAAAGGCTTCTGCACGAAATTAGCTTCATTCGATAGCCATAGGAGATCAGTCTTGGTGTGTGATGTTTAGGCGCTTGGACTGCTTCATCGCCGTGCAGCACAAGGCTGTCTGCCTTGTCCCTGTACATAAGGTATAGCGGGGTCAAGGGTCACATGGGTGCTGCACCCATGTCGCGGCAGTCTTAAAAAAGAGTCGGGCGTGGGTATGCGTGTGTGTTTTCCAGGCGTGGGTATGCGTGTGTGTTTTCCAGTGTTCTGTGCGCGTCTGGATGGTTCAACAGCAGATCTGTCGTCGGTGATGTCGGTTTTCGCTCCCATTCTGTCCTGGACCCGTGTCCAGGCTGAAAATCGGGCGTTAGGGCTCTAGCTCGCCGACAGCGGTTTGAACAGGGCTTCGGGGTTAGATTAGCAGTCGTGTGTGATAGTTGTCTCTTAGTTTTTGTGTGTTTTGACGGTTTTGATGACGATTTGACGGCGCCCATACGACGAGGTCATCGTTACGAGGCGTTCGTTCGCATTACACTCCAGGGGGAGGTCATCTGGCGGAGTGGCCACACTCCTGGCACTTGCCTCTACCCTTCCGACATGCTGGTGCTCCCTTGTCTGCAAAGGCTCGTGCTGGCAGCAATGCGAGGCCACCTTACATAGCATATACGCAACCACACGCGCACTATCATAATAATAATTTTATCTTGCATGCAATATGGCCGAAGGTGGTCATAAGGCAAGTGGAGAACATGCACATGCATGCAGTTGATACTTGATGGCCTTGGTATGCAGTCATGCATGCATTCACTCTTGCCCACACCTACCCACCCACCCACACATACATGCAAACAATGCTGTAACTGCAGACGGCTTCAATAATGAAGCCGTTTCGCCCTTCTGGGGCTCATCAGTGCAGTGCTCAAGCCAATTCACAGTCACACGCATGCACAGTCACACGCACAAGCAAGATGAGGCAAGATGTGGCAAGATTAGGTAAGATGAGGCAAGATATAGCAAGATTAAGCAAGATGAGGCAAATGAGGCAAAATGAGTCAAGATATTGCAAGATGAGGAAAGAAATAGCAAGATGAGGCAAGATGAGGCAAGATATAGCAAGATTAAGCAAGATGAGGCCAGATGAGGCAAGAAATAGCAAGATGAGTCAAGATATTGCAAGATGAGGCAAGAAATAGCAAGATGAGGCAAGATGAGGCAAGATATAGCAAGATAAAGCAAGATGAGGCAAGATATAGCAAGATGAGGCAAGATATTGCAAAGATGAGGCAAGAAATAGCAAGATGAGGCAAGATGTGGCAAGATTAGGGCTTCAATAGTGAAGCCGTTTCGCCCTTCTGGGGCTCATCAGTGCAGTGCTTGCTCAAGCAAATTCACAGTCACACGCACTCGCCGCTGGAGCACCCGCCCACACCTACCCACCCACACCTACACGCACACAATGCAAAAACTGCAGACGGCTTCAATAGTGAAGCCGTTTCGCCCTTCTGGGGCTCATCAGTGCAGTGCTTGCTCAAGCAAATTCACAGTCACACGCACTCGCCGCTGGAGCACCCGCCCACACCTACCCACCCACACCTACACGCACACAATGCAAAAACTGCAGACGGCTTCAATAGTGAAGCCGTTTCGCCCTTCTGGGGCTCATCAGTGCAGTGCTTGCTCAAGCAAATTCACAGTCACACGCACTCGCCGCTGGAGCACCCGCCCACACCTACCCACCCACACATACACGCACACAATGCAAAAACTGCAGACGGCTTCAATAGTGAAGCCGTTTCGCCCTTCTGGGGCTCATCAGTGCAGTGCTTGCTCAAGCAAATTCATATAAATAAAAAAATAAATAAGGAGCACCATAATAATTTGGCTATAGGAGAAACACACAGGAACGCCTAACCACTAATTGTATTGTCATTTGTAAGCTGGAATCAGTGTGATTCGAATGAAAAACAACTAAATTCCTAACCCACCACCGACCCACCACAGGCATGCATGGCAAAGGGCATGCACGTACAAGGGGCCATCTTGTGGGAGGGACAACGCAATGACATCGCCCAACCTGGGGGACATTAGGCCAGGAATTAATCAGTTTGTTATTTGCTCAGTGGAGCTGTTTGTTGTGATTTGTGGTCGCAACAGTGGAGCTGTTTGTTGTGTTGTTGTGGTCGCAACCAGGAATGCAGATGGGACCATTTTGTGGGCGGGGTCTAGGCTAGCCCACAAAAGGAGGCGCCCATACAGCCAGTGCATTAGTCCAAAGAGAAAGAAGCGCAAGTTGACAATGGCGGGCGTAGAGGACCTCTTTTGGAAACTTCTGTGGAAATCGGCTTTTGCCCTGGCGGCACAGGGCTCACAAAGAGGTATGAGCAGTCCCTACAACACCACAATGGCCGGCTAACCTTAATCCCTAACAGTTTCAATCACTGATACCTTCAATACCAAGCCACCTATGTACGTACGTACGTACCTACCTAATATACCTACCTACCTACCTACCTACCTACCTACCTACCTACCTACCTACCTACCTACCTACCTACCTACCTACCTACCTACCAAAGTAGCAATCACTGATACCTTCAGTACCAAGCCATCTACCTACCTACCTACCTACCTACCAAAGTAGTAATCACTGATACCTTCAGTACCAAGCCATCTACCTACCTACCTACCTACCTACCTATACCTACCTTCCCACAGGCAGACAAGGAGGTGCATCCATCCATGAGCACCCCACAGAGACTCCCCCACAACTCCACACCCCTGAGACCCTTCCCCACCCCACTGAGGCTCACCAACAGCCCTACCCCGCTGAGACTGGCACAGAGCTCCAGCCTACCGAGACTCGCCCCCTCTCCACCGAGACGGGGACAGAGCACCCGCCCACTGAAGTGCCCACGGAGCACCAACCCATTGATACTGGGACCGAGCACCCACCCACAGAGACGGCCACGGAGCACCAACCCACTGAGATGGCCACCGAGAACCCACCCACCAAGGCGTCCACAGAGCACTCGCCCACTGAGACCGGGACAGAACACCCACCCACTGAGACCGGGACAGAACACCCACCCACTGAGACCGGGACAGAACACCCACCCACTGAGACCGGGACAGAACACCCACCCACTGAGACCGGGACAGAACACCCACCCACGGAGACCGGGACAGAACACCCACCCACTGAGACCGGGACAGAACACCCACCCACGGAGACCGGGACAGAACACCCACCCACTGAGACGGCCACAACACACCAATCCACCCCAACAAGGTCTCACACACACCAACCCATCCATCTTAAGAGAAACACTGCATGCCCACCTCCCTCACACTGTTTACATTGCAACAGAAATTTCATAGCCATACATACATACATACAAGTGAATTGGCGGCATAAATGCATTACATATGCGGCTTCTCTCTTACGCAGCAGTGACAGTGATGGTGGTAGCGACTACCAGCCACCAGCCAAACGGCGGCATCAAGGGACTGCCTCCAATAAAGGAGGACGCACGAGGAGCTACCTCGATATCCATGCTCCAGAGCATGAGGCACTACGCGAGAAAATGGACAAAATGAGGTGCTTTTTCACGGACCCGGTCAGCCTACAGAGGGGCCGGGACCCCATTGCATCAATCACATGGGAGAGAGTACAGCTGCACCATCTACGTAAGTCAGTGTACCTGCCACTTGTTACCCACCCATCCCCACGCACACAGACTATGCCAGAGGCTCCACACTACGTACGTAGATCACACATCATGTCTGTCTACACACTGTACAATTGAGACCCCCTCACCCGCTAATCCCTTTCCCTCGCACACACTTAGTCTTCTTTGCATACGTAAAAGAAGAACAGCAGACCAGCCCCGCCCTTGAGTGCCTCTTGGACGCTGAAATGATTGAGGGGTTCGTGTTAACCCTGAAAGAAAAGCCTCTCCAGGGCATCACCATTTCACGATACCTCGAAAACCTGAGGTATGGCCTACGCTACCTCTACATAAAGGATGGAAAGGAGTACAGCGAGCAGGAGCACTACATAAACGTGGGCAGACTCGGGGAGCAGTGCCGTAGGCAGGTCGTCTCCTCTACAGCACGCCGAAGCTGGCAAGCATTGCAAGCACAGCAGAAGTGGGCCGAATGGTGAGTCTGAGGGGGATTTGACAACTTTCAGTGGTGGGCTAAGTGTCAAAGCTATACCAAAGAGTTGCATTGGAGCAACTCAAAGCCTTACATATACCTACTCCACGGCGTCCATGCCACCCTCCCCTACCCTCCTCCCTTCTCTATGCAGGGATGACATTCTGGCCGCAGTCAAAGAGCAGAAGGGTCTCTTTGAAGGAGCAACCCGCCCCCGCATAAAGGCCCAGGAGTCTCAGAAACTACTGGCCATGCTCTTCTACACCGCCCTCCCACCTGGCCGTGCAAAGGAGTTCCAAACGTTACACGTGGCCATCCACGACAAACTACCTATGCCAGTGGTGGACCAAGCGAGGCCAAACTGCCTCTACATCACTACGGATGGCAGGCAAGCCTACCTTCTATTGGCCGATTACAAGACTCACAAGAGTTACGGGGACCACTTCCTCCCCCTGGACGATGACAGTCAGCTATTGAGTCACCTTGTGATACACCTAAGTCACCACAGGGAGGTCCTGCTGGGAGCAGGACAACAGACCACTGCCCTCTTCTTAGTGAGTACAAGACATACATATAACTATATATATGGTACACCTAT
This sequence comes from Ianthella basta, assembly GCA_964019415.1. Lineage (NCBI taxonomy): Eukaryota > Metazoa > Porifera > Demospongiae > Verongiida > Ianthellidae > Ianthella > Ianthella basta. The sequence goes on from CAXHTE010000090.1 coordinate 6,826, forward strand.
GCATGTATACACCACCACCGGAATCACCGCTATCACCATCACAGTGCAGTTGTCGTTCTCTAACTCAATTCTTTCTTTGGTACAGAACGATAGGGGAGCACCATACAGTGCCAGTTCGTGGACTGCCTACATTGAGGGAATCTTTGAACGCCACATTGCGAAAAAGATTGGCCCCACTTTGCTGAGATCCATTTTCGTTACCCACTGTGAGAAGTCAAACCTTTCAGAAGCAGAAAAGGAGTCTATGGCCACAGCCATGCGGCACAGCAGGCGAGCGGTGAGCAAGCACTGACATGTGCATTCAAACCCTACTCACTCCATTGCAACCAGCATGCACAAACATATGTCCACCCATGAACCTATGCCTACCAACTTTAACGTGAATCCCTATCCACTCGTGAATATGCAGCAAAAAGAGCATTACGACAGACGCACACAGGTGGACAGGGAAAAGAAGGGCAGGAAGTACACCGGAGGCCTACTTGAGAAGGCCCTGTCCTCGGCAACCACCACCACTGAGGACTCGGCCGGGCCATCCACCAGAGAGCCACCAACTGACAGCGACAGTGACAGTGACAACGAAGGACCTGATCTAGGAGACATTGTCGCAATCGTGCTGCCAGACTCCACCGCAGTGAAGCCAAAAGTTGACGTGGGCAAAGTCATGCGGATTGACAAAGCCAAGACGACGCTCAGGTATTTGCCACTCAACCACGTTGGAGGTAACAGATACCACTGCAAACTCGGGGATATACGGAAAGCCACTGTGGATCAGTGGGTATATCCCGTAGATTTCCAGTACAAAGCCACAGAGAACACCTATCAACTCCTATCCACCCCAACAGAAATTCACCTACACAAACACCCACTTACATGACTCTGTTTAAAATTTGCTATCACCCACTATCAACGACTGTACCTGTTGCATTAGCAATTTGTAATCATGACGGTAAGCATGTGTAGCGATCCATCCACGACACCTAACTTCACGATGGCACCCGATTATGCGCAATAGAACGACGGCATAGAATAGAGACTAGGTAGCAAATTTGGGACCTAAATTGTCACTGAGGAGCAGCTGGTCTAACGCCACACAACACCTAACTACTACACATGTACATAGTCACTACGTGGTGCGTGCTGGGGGAGACTCACCTATGACCGACGCTAAGGCTGTGGCTCTTTGGCTGCATGTGCACAAGACAACACATATGTAAATGATTTCCGTACAACCAAACCTATCGGGCAAAACGTACTGTAGGCACAAGAGGACTTGATGGTGGGCCATAAGTGCATTCCTACGCAGATATGCTATGTTTCATAGGGCTAAAGCGCGTCCATGGCGCCTGATTCTGACTATACCCCAACTGCACCTTAGCAGAAAGGTCTACGGCGAGTCTACAGCGCCGTTTCTAGGGACAGGAGGCCTCCATGGTCATTTCTAGAGAGCTAAGGCTAGCATAGAATGCTTGCTGTGCATACAATACGTGGAATTGCAGCATAAAAGGACTGTGGCGAGTCTACAGCGACGTTTCAGGGCACATGAGGCCTCAATGTCTACTACAAGCGAGCTCAGACAAGTCTACAACGCACGCCTTCCGCGCTGAAGATAGAACCCTAACCTTGTGGTCGTGCTTGCCAAACCTTCATCCATCGAGAATCTTTAGCTGAACCTTTACCACTGTGGAACCTTTAGTTAAACCTTTACCCGTGTTGAACCTTTATCTACCCCTTGATCCTAACCCTAACCCTAACGTGACCCTTTGCTATCCCGTGTTCAGCAACCCCAAACTATCTACAACCCTTTGAGAAAAGCGCCTAACCCACCAAACCCTAACATTACACGCTAAAGCATAACATGCGCGCGCGTACACACTTACTTTAGCGAAGACACGATGCCTGGGAAACCCTCCAGAGCGCCAGGAAAAAAAAACGCCGCGTGCACCAGCTTCTCGGAGGCCATTTTCTTCGTCGTCTTGGTAACCAAGCACGTGTGCCTTAGCACCGCCCCCTGGGCTGTGACGTCACGCAATGTATTAAAGATAGCATGGGTGCAGCACCCATGCGAACTTTGACCCTCCATCCTTAAGCATTGGGGGGAGGGGCAAAATCAGCAACTTTGTCGACATCCTGCACATCGACGGTAAATTGTGAAACGTCGTCACCGCTCAGAGAGATTGCTAGCAATGATCTCTCGGCACTTGCAGAAATTCAAGACAATACGCAGCTTAATGCTGCTTCTGCCCACCTAACCCATATAAATTAATACTTGGAAAATGCTGAGCTGGCTGAAAGAAGGCGAAGTTTGAGCGACTGCAGTACAGCGCGACTCGATTCTATCTCAACAACGACGACGAATATAACATCTACCAACATCTGAGATGTCATCACCACCAAGGAACGACTCAATTCTATAGGCTCAGCGTGCGACGATCCCGCAAACATGGTCCACACGCGAAGCTTCAATCCAGTCCAATTTGGTCGAGCATGACTTGCAGACTACTAGAAACGCATTGGACGTATAGCTCGACGATCAGCATGTAACAGTAAAGAAAAATAGAGCTAAAGGTCTCCAAGGGGGTGGAGTCCTAGCAGCAATCAGGCCACAGATGAAGCTTAGTATCACCCAACACGCACGCACGCCGATCGCAGACTCACCGTGACTCCCTCGAAGCTTGATAGCGTCCCTAGTTGCTCGCAGGGTGGGCTTCAGCGAGCAAACCGACGAGCTCACCCTGGCCTAGGAGATGAGACGGCCATCTTCTTGATCAAATTCCAACTTCCAAACCAATGTTAAAATGGCGCATACTTACATACATACAATACATACGTGCATACATACATATATATGGGTATGCGTGTAGGAGATGTCACATAGGCATCACACACTTGAGCGAGGTATAGCTATTGTGTGTGAATGTATGTGTACAGTAGGGCCGGTTGTCCTGACTGAATGGTTGAAATCAGCTATTGGTAACTGATAGTCAAGCTAGTGATGTCGTTCTGTTGAGAGCTTTAGCCATTCTTCCTAGTTCCCATTGTCACTGCTTGAACTAGACTTGTAGCTGCCATAAAGAGTCACTAGCTCGATTATCGATTACTCATACCGATTACAACCATCCAGTTAGGGACTGCTAATGCAAAGGCACTGTATCCGTGAGTATAAGTGTGGTATGTTGCACACGTGAGTGAGTGAGTCAGCGAGTCAGTCTGTGAGCGAGTGTGTGTACTGTGTGTGTGTGTGTGTGTGTGTGTGTGTGTGTGTGTGTGTGTGTGTGTGTGTGTGTGTGTGAAGGTGTTCAACTGCATGGGGTACGCTGCACTGACGAGGCCCAAAGAGGCTGAAACTCTGCTACTGTAGTAGCAGAGTCTGCAGTTCCCTATTATAGGGTATGCATTATGCATTACTGTGCACATGTCCGAGTGTGTGTGTGTGTGTGTGTGTGTGTGTGTGTGTGTGTGTGTGCGATAGTATTGTAGCTCTCTCCGACATTATCTGCAGGTCTGCAGCTGACTGGAACCGTTTTATTGTCCTACGTGATGGAGAAGCAAAGAGAGTCATAGAACACATTTAATTGAGACTTGCACCATTCATTGCATGCACACAACCGCACTGCACCTTCTTGCAATTGGTGTAACCCTTTACATCATTTAATTATTTGTTGCACTAATGGTCTATATTAACCTGAGGTATTTGCATGAGCTGCAGGAGTCCCTGTTGATTAGTGCAATTGATCTAATATAACAGCTTGAGTAATTAATGTAGCTTGCATATCAATAAATATCAATATCAATAAATATTTAAGTGCACCGTACCCATAGGTACTAGGACACCACGTGGTCCAATGCAGCACTGCACAAATTAAAAAGGATAGGGATAATACTATACATTATTACCATATATTAAACTGAACACGGCATATTTGCTTGCACATGCACATTCACATTCAACAGCACATGACTCTGGTGGACAGGAGAGTGTTCACCAGTAATATTTAATGTTATGCACATACGGCTTGCTGCATACCTTTGGAAAAGCGCTGCTCGGTCGAATAGTATTTTGTTGCAGCTCCCGGATTGCGCAATCGCATAAATGGCTGCAGCCCCCGTCTTCTGCAAAATCGGCGTCGCCTGCCCGGTAAACGCAGAAAGGCTTCTGCACGAAATTAGCTTCATTCGATAGCCATAGGAGATCAGTCTTGGTGTGTGATGTTTAGGCGCTTGGACTGCTTCATCGCCGTGCAGCACAAGGCTGTCTGCCTTGTCCCTGTACATAAGGTATAGCGGGGTCAAGGGTCACATGGGTGCTGCACCCATGTCGCGGCAGTCTTAAAAAAGAGTCGGGCGTGGGTATGCGTGTGTGTTTTCCAGGCGTGGGTATGCGTGTGTGTTTTCCAGTGTTCTGTGCGCGTCTGGATGGTTCAACAGCAGATCTGTCGTCGGTGATGTCGGTTTTCGCTCCCATTCTGTCCTGGACCCGTGTCCAGGCTGAAAATCGGGCGTTAGGGCTCTAGCTCGCCGACAGCGGTTTGAACAGGGCTTCGGGGTTAGATTAGCAGTCGTGTGTGATAGTTGTCTCTTAGTTTTTGTGTGTTTTGACGGTTTTGATGACGATTTGACGGCGCCCATACGACGAGGTCATCGTTACGAGGCGTTCGTTCGCATTACACTCCAGGGGGAGGTCATCTGGCGGAGTGGCCACACTCCTGGCACTTGCCTCTACCCTTCCGACATGCTGGTGCTCCCTTGTCTGCAAAGGCTCGTGCTGGCAGCAATGCGAGGCCACCTTACATAGCATATACGCAACCACACGCGCACTATCATAATAATAATTTTATCTTGCATGCAATATGGCCGAAGGTGGTCATAAGGCAAGTGGAGAACATGCACATGCATGCAGTTGATACTTGATGGCCTTGGTATGCAGTCATGCATGCATTCACTCTTGCCCACACCTACCCACCCACCCACACATACATGCAAACAATGCTGTAACTGCAGACGGCTTCAATAATGAAGCCGTTTCGCCCTTCTGGGGCTCATCAGTGCAGTGCTCAAGCCAATTCACAGTCACACGCATGCACAGTCACACGCACAAGCAAGATGAGGCAAGATGTGGCAAGATTAGGTAAGATGAGGCAAGATATAGCAAGATTAAGCAAGATGAGGCAAATGAGGCAAAATGAGTCAAGATATTGCAAGATGAGGAAAGAAATAGCAAGATGAGGCAAGATGAGGCAAGATATAGCAAGATTAAGCAAGATGAGGCCAGATGAGGCAAGAAATAGCAAGATGAGTCAAGATATTGCAAGATGAGGCAAGAAATAGCAAGATGAGGCAAGATGAGGCAAGATATAGCAAGATAAAGCAAGATGAGGCAAGATATAGCAAGATGAGGCAAGATATTGCAAAGATGAGGCAAGAAATAGCAAGATGAGGCAAGATGTGGCAAGATTAGGGCTTCAATAGTGAAGCCGTTTCGCCCTTCTGGGGCTCATCAGTGCAGTGCTTGCTCAAGCAAATTCACAGTCACACGCACTCGCCGCTGGAGCACCCGCCCACACCTACCCACCCACACCTACACGCACACAATGCAAAAACTGCAGACGGCTTCAATAGTGAAGCCGTTTCGCCCTTCTGGGGCTCATCAGTGCAGTGCTTGCTCAAGCAAATTCACAGTCACACGCACTCGCCGCTGGAGCACCCGCCCACACCTACCCACCCACACCTACACGCACACAATGCAAAAACTGCAGACGGCTTCAATAGTGAAGCCGTTTCGCCCTTCTGGGGCTCATCAGTGCAGTGCTTGCTCAAGCAAATTCACAGTCACACGCACTCGCCGCTGGAGCACCCGCCCACACCTACCCACCCACACATACACGCACACAATGCAAAAACTGCAGACGGCTTCAATAGTGAAGCCGTTTCGCCCTTCTGGGGCTCATCAGTGCAGTGCTTGCTCAAGCAAATTCATATAAATAAAAAAATAAATAAGGAGCACCATAATAATTTGGCTATAGGAGAAACACACAGGAACGCCTAACCACTAATTGTATTGTCATTTGTAAGCTGGAATCAGTGTGATTCGAATGAAAAACAACTAAATTCCTAACCCACCACCGACCCACCACAGGCATGCATGGCAAAGGGCATGCACGTACAAGGGGCCATCTTGTGGGAGGGACAACGCAATGACATCGCCCAACCTGGGGGACATTAGGCCAGGAATTAATCAGTTTGTTATTTGCTCAGTGGAGCTGTTTGTTGTGATTTGTGGTCGCAACAGTGGAGCTGTTTGTTGTGTTGTTGTGGTCGCAACCAGGAATGCAGATGGGACCATTTTGTGGGCGGGGTCTAGGCTAGCCCACAAAAGGAGGCGCCCATACAGCCAGTGCATTAGTCCAAAGAGAAAGAAGCGCAAGTTGACAATGGCGGGCGTAGAGGACCTCTTTTGGAAACTTCTGTGGAAATCGGCTTTTGCCCTGGCGGCACAGGGCTCACAAAGAGGTATGAGCAGTCCCTACAACACCACAATGGCCGGCTAACCTTAATCCCTAACAGTTTCAATCACTGATACCTTCAATACCAAGCCACCTATGTACGTACGTACGTACCTACCTAATATACCTACCTACCTACCTACCTACCTACCTACCTACCTACCTACCTACCTACCTACCTACCTACCTACCTACCTACCTACCAAAGTAGCAATCACTGATACCTTCAGTACCAAGCCATCTACCTACCTACCTACCTACCTACCAAAGTAGTAATCACTGATACCTTCAGTACCAAGCCATCTACCTACCTACCTACCTACCTACCTATACCTACCTTCCCACAGGCAGACAAGGAGGTGCATCCATCCATGAGCACCCCACAGAGACTCCCCCACAACTCCACACCCCTGAGACCCTTCCCCACCCCACTGAGGCTCACCAACAGCCCTACCCCGCTGAGACTGGCACAGAGCTCCAGCCTACCGAGACTCGCCCCCTCTCCACCGAGACGGGGACAGAGCACCCGCCCACTGAAGTGCCCACGGAGCACCAACCCATTGATACTGGGACCGAGCACCCACCCACAGAGACGGCCACGGAGCACCAACCCACTGAGATGGCCACCGAGAACCCACCCACCAAGGCGTCCACAGAGCACTCGCCCACTGAGACCGGGACAGAACACCCACCCACTGAGACCGGGACAGAACACCCACCCACTGAGACCGGGACAGAACACCCACCCACTGAGACCGGGACAGAACACCCACCCACTGAGACCGGGACAGAACACCCACCCACGGAGACCGGGACAGAACACCCACCCACTGAGACCGGGACAGAACACCCACCCACGGAGACCGGGACAGAACACCCACCCACTGAGACGGCCACAACACACCAATCCACCCCAACAAGGTCTCACACACACCAACCCATCCATCTTAAGAGAAACACTGCATGCCCACCTCCCTCACACTGTTTACATTGCAACAGAAATTTCATAGCCATACATACATACATACAAGTGAATTGGCGGCATAAATGCATTACATATGCGGCTTCTCTCTTACGCAGCAGTGACAGTGATGGTGGTAGCGACTACCAGCCACCAGCCAAACGGCGGCATCAAGGGACTGCCTCCAATAAAGGAGGACGCACGAGGAGCTACCTCGATATCCATGCTCCAGAGCATGAGGCACTACGCGAGAAAATGGACAAAATGAGGTGCTTTTTCACGGACCCGGTCAGCCTACAGAGGGGCCGGGACCCCATTGCATCAATCACATGGGAGAGAGTACAGCTGCACCATCTACGTAAGTCAGTGTACCTGCCACTTGTTACCCACCCATCCCCACGCACACAGACTATGCCAGAGGCTCCACACTACGTACGTAGATCACACATCATGTCTGTCTACACACTGTACAATTGAGACCCCCTCACCCGCTAATCCCTTTCCCTCGCACACACTTAGTCTTCTTTGCATACGTAAAAGAAGAACAGCAGACCAGCCCCGCCCTTGAGTGCCTCTTGGACGCTGAAATGATTGAGGGGTTCGTGTTAACCCTGAAAGAAAAGCCTCTCCAGGGCATCACCATTTCACGATACCTCGAAAACCTGAGGTATGGCCTACGCTACCTCTACATAAAGGATGGAAAGGAGTACAGCGAGCAGGAGCACTACATAAACGTGGGCAGACTCGGGGAGCAGTGCCGTAGGCAGGTCGTCTCCTCTACAGCACGCCGAAGCTGGCAAGCATTGCAAGCACAGCAGAAGTGGGCCGAATGGTGAGTCTGAGGGGGATTTGACAACTTTCAGTGGTGGGCTAAGTGTCAAAGCTATACCAAAGAGTTGCATTGGAGCAACTCAAAGCCTTACATATACCTACTCCACGGCGTCCATGCCACCCTCCCCTACCCTCCTCCCTTCTCTATGCAGGGATGACATTCTGGCCGCAGTCAAAGAGCAGAAGGGTCTCTTTGAAGGAGCAACCCGCCCCCGCATAAAGGCCCAGGAGTCTCAGAAACTACTGGCCATGCTCTTCTACACCGCCCTCCCACCTGGCCGTGCAAAGGAGTTCCAAACGTTACACGTGGCCATCCACGACAAACTACCTATGCCAGTGGTGGACCAAGCGAGGCCAAACTGCCTCTACATCACTACGGATGGCAGGCAAGCCTACCTTCTATTGGCCGATTACAAGACTCACAAGAGTTACGGGGACCACTTCCTCCCCCTGGACGATGACAGTCAGCTATTGAGTCACCTTGTGATACACCTAAGTCACCACAGGGAGGTCCTGCTGGGAGCAGGACAACAGACCACTGCCCTCTTCTTAGTGAGTACAAGACATACATATAACTATATATATGGTACACCTATGCATGTATACACCACCACCGGAATCACCGCTATCACCATCACAGTGCAGTTGTCGTTCTCTAACTCAATTCTTTCTTTGGTACAGAACGATAGGGGAGCACCATACAGTGCCAGTTCGTGGACTGCCTACATTGAGGGAATCTTTGAACGCCACATTGCGAAAAAGATTGGCCCCACTTTGCTGAGATCCATTTTCGTTACCCACTGTGAGAAGTCAAACCTTTCAGAAGCAGAAAAGGAGTCTATGGCCACAGCCATGCGGCACAGCAGGCGAGCGGTGAGCAAGCACTGACATGTGCATTCAAACCCTACTCACTCCATTGCAACCAGCATGCACAAACATATGTCCACCCATGAACCTATGCCTACCAACTTTAACGTGAATCCCTATCCACTCGTGAATATGCAGCAAAAAGAGCATTACGACAGACGCACACAGGTGGACAGGGAAAAGAAGGGCAGGAAGTACACCGGAGGCCTACTTGAGAAGGCCCTGTCCTCGGCAACCACCACCACTGAGGACTCGGCCGGGCCATCCACCAGAGAGCCACCAACTGACAGCGACAGTGACAGTGACAACGAAGGACCTGATCTAGGAGACATTGTCGCAATCGTGCTGCCAGACTCCACCGCAGTGAAGCCAAAAGTTGACGTGGGCAAAGTCATGCGGATTGACAAAGCCAAGACGACGCTCAGGTATTTGCCACTCAACCACGTTGGAGGTAACAGATACCACTGCAAACTCGGGGATATACGGAAAGCCACTGTGGATCAGTGGGTATATCCCGTAGATTTCCAGTACAAAGCCACAGAGAACACCTATCAACTCCTATCCACCCCAACAGAAATTCACCTACACAAACACCCACTTACATGACTCTGTTTAAAATTTGCTATCACCCACTATCAACGACTGTACCTGTTGCATTAGCAATTTGTAATCATGACGGTAAGCATGTGTAGCGATCCATCCACGACACCTAACTTCACGATGGCACCCGATTATGCGCAATAGAACGACGGCATAGAATAGAGACTAGGTAGCAAATTTGGGACCTAAATTGTCACTGAGGAGCAGCTGGTCTAACGCCACACAACACCTAACTACTACACATGTACATAGTCACTACGTGGTGCGTGCTGGGGGAGACTCACCTATGACCGACGCTAAGGCTGTGGCTCTTTGGCTGCATGTGCACAAGACAACACATATGTAAATGATTTCCGTACAACCAAACCTATCGGGCAAAACGTACTGTAGGCACAAGAGGACTTGATGGTGGGCCATAAGTGCATTCCTACGCAGATATGCTATGTTTCATAGGGCTAAAGCGCGTCCATGGCGCCTGATTCTGACTATACCCCAACTGCACCTTAGCAGAAAGGTCTACGGCGAGTCTACAGCGCCGTTTCTAGGGACAGGAGGCCTCCATGGTCATTTCTAGAGAGCTAAGGCTAGCATAGAATGCTTGCTGTGCATACAATACGTGGAATTGCAGCATAAAAGGACTGTGGCGAGTCTACAGCGACGTTTCAGGGCACATGAGGCCTCAATGTCTACTACAAGCGAGCTCAGACAAGTCTACAACGCACGCCTTCCGCGCTGAAGATAGAACCCTAACCCTAACCCTAACCCTAACCCTAACCCTATCCCTAACCCTGGCCCCCAGTAACTTAACCCCTTGTAACCCTAACCTCACCCCACTTGTTTGCACTTCCCCACACCCCACACCAAAGGGTTACACAAAAGAGCCCTTCACCCTTTGTCACCCCAATGTAACCCTTTGCAAGCCTTTGTAACCCTTTGTGAAATCTTTGTAACCCTTAGTAAACCCTTTGTGAAACTTTGATAACCCTTTGCTCTGCATCCAGGGATGGCATTCTTCAGGCTGTGAAGCAGCAACAAAGAGCATTCAGTGATGCAGCTGGGAGTAGGAGGAAGGCCATGGAGTCACAGCGATTCCTTCTTCTTCTGTTCTACACTGCCCTTCCCCCCGGCCGCTCGAAAGAGTTTCAGACCCTGCACTACCGGATCCATGACACCTTGCCCCAACCTGCTGTGGACCCCGCGCAGGCCAACTGCCTGCACATAACCGATGATGGTAGGCAGGCCTACATCCTGCTAGGCGACTATAAGACCCACAAGTCCTATGGAGATCATTTCCAGCCACTTCGGGAGGGGCAGCTGCTGCAGCACCTGGCGCTGCACCTAAACACTCACCGACCAGCTTTGGTCGGCCCGGCCAGCACTACGACCCTCTTCCTGGTCAGTACACCCCCACACATACATAGTACACCCCCCACGAACACTTGCATTTAAATTGCCCCTCTTCCTCAGAATGAGAGGGGAGCACCCTATACAGCTGGCAGCTGGACCTCCTACGTTGAGGGCACCCTGGAGCGCCACACGGGCAGAAGGATAGGGCCCACCATGATCCGATCCATCTTTGTCACCCACTGCGAAAGGGTAGGCCTCTCAGAGGCAGAAAAGGAAGCAATGGCAGCATCTATGCGCCACAGCAGGAGAGCGGTGAGCGCCCCATGGACCAGGCACCATGGAGAGCACAGCAGATGCATTCACTCAATTACCTACATACCTACATATGTGAAGTGACATGTGTCCCACCCCCACCCCTCTCGCAAATGTAGCAGAAGGAGCACTATGATAGAAGGTCACAGGTGGACAGGGAGAGCAAGGGGCAAGACTACACTGCCCATCTGTTACAGAAGGCCCTTGCAACAGGGAATGGCCCCAAGGAACCTGAGGTGACCAGGGACCCCTCCCATCCCGGGCCTTCCCATTTGAATCAGGTGCCCACCAACAATGACAGCGACGCAGATTCAGATGGGCCGAACCTGGGAGATTTGGTGGCCATTGTGCTGCCAGGGTCAACACCAGTGAATCCAGTGGTTGAGTTAGGGAAGGTCTTGCGGATAAACCAGACCGACCTTAGCTACCTGCCCTTTCAGGATATCGGTGGTAGCAACTACCGCTGTACAGCAGGTCGGCTTGGGAAAGCGGCGCGAGACCGGATCGTGTTTCCGGTTGGGGTGAACTACAACCCCGACACCAAACTCTACACACTGCTATCTGATAACATTGACATCCACAATGCCATCTAACAGTCACCACACACACTTGCAGTACCACCCCCATCTTAAATGCATGTTCAGACGGGCCATGTAAACCCACATTTTCTTGCTGATTGAAGGAATTATTACAAATTCCTTCAATCACAATTTATGTAATTTAATTGAACAATATCCAATATCTATGCCCCAATAACTGATTATAGATCCCGTTGCCATGGTAACGTGCATCTAAACGATGTTTCTAAACGTCGTAGACACCCCGGGTGTTGTTCCGCGCCGTGGTCTATTTCAACTAGCCGTGTTCTAATTCGACGCGCGGCATTCGCGCCTATGCTCTAAATAGCGATTTAGAGCATGGGCGTGGCACGCGCGGCGTTCGCGCCTATGCTCTAAATAGCGATTTAGAGCATGGGCGTGGCTTGGGCCCGTGGTCTATAGCAGAGAAACTGCAGCTGCGATAACAATAGTAGCTAATTCCACAACATACGATGCACAGTTCGCTCGGCTTACTTGTTTCGTCGACAAACAGAGTAACGCAACAATCTGGCATGCAGCGGCCTACGAACCAGAGCCGAGAAAGGAACTGGTTACGAGCTGGGGACAGGCTCAGGACACCGCTCTGGGAAACGCTGTGGCTGACGGGGCTGACAGTGAATAAGCTTACGTTTAGCTTACACGCCGCATCCACTGCCGACCTTTAGAAACGTCTGCTGCGAGATGACAAACCCCATAACCAAACGACGTTTTCTCGGCCATTGTCAGAAATTGCTAACTACTTCCTGAAGACGCGTGATGACGCAAGTACGAGTAGTTAAACTGATTCGCTGCCGCTCCTTGCCCAATCGTTGGGATCTATAACACTTAAATGCTGACCAATCGGTGTCTCTGAAGATTTAGACCACTCGGCACTCGGGCGCTTCGCGCCCTCGTGCCTCGTGCTCTAAATCTCAGAGACACCTCTTGGTCAGCATTTAACTATTACAAAGTAGAAGACCTAGGTTCACAGCACTACCACGCACGCAAGAGAAGACGCACGCACGGACGTAAAAAAATTAAACACGCACACAGACCGCACATACAAGCTGTTATTCAGGCTACAATCGTGCATCACAGACTTAATTACAAAAATAATTGCAAAAACTACCATGAACTGTCGAGGGAGGAAAGAAACAGTTTAAAAATGGTATTAAAGGTAAAAGAAAAAGAACATAATAGAAAAAATCCATCACTAACCTGATCTTGCTGCCCTAGCACATGTTGTGGCCCAGAGTCCATCCCTCAGGGCGGCCATTTGCAAACATGTGCTTCTTAGTAAAATCATATTCATAGCATTGGACGGCCATTTTTTGGGGTACGTGGTCATCGAATGACCTCAGAATATAATTAGGGTGTAGAATTAATCATTCTAGTGCATTAAATTTCATAATTAAACACGAATTTTAAAATGCATTCTAACAATATTAATTATAATCATTATTTTAGGGTGTAGGAGGAATAAAATAAATGCATATACATGACCGCATGTGTACACAATTTATACCGAGATGAACCCGGAAGAGAATCACCTTAATCCTCCCAAGGGGGTGATAAGGTGGCGGGTGTGTGTTCACCACGCAAGATGAGGAGTGCCATCATGGGAGAACGGGTCCAAGCATCATCTTTACACTCCCTTGGCGAGGATTAAGGTGATTCCTTTCGGGACCCATCTCAGTGTAATCAGCTGCAGGCAGGAATGGCCCTGCCAAATCAGTGCTACTTCATTCCTCATGTGCCCGTCATGCGCGGATGGATCCATCTGTGCATTATGGATGCATGCCCAGCATGATCGCACATGGGCGGATGCGATGGGATGCATCCACAATGAGTTTGGTACATGCCCACAAGCATGCTCCATGCATTAAGGTCAATGCATGAGAATGCACATGAGCATGCCATGCAAGTAAGAGTAATGTACATGGGCATGTCTGATTGTACATGCATGCATACCCTTCTCCTCAGCTCATGTCATGACAGTGCGCATGACCCCCGTGCATCTTGGCATGTCCACACGATGGATCATGCCGCGTGTACATTGAGATGGGAGCGCTGTAAGCAGGTGTTGGGGAAAATGCCATTAAAAAAAGTAAAGTCCAGACCGCCTCTCTCTCTCTCTCATCATGCATGGACGGATGCATAGATGGATCCATCCATGCATGATGGATGGATGGATGGATCCTGACATGGTACATTGATGCATTCCCCATGCGATTTGTACGGGACCATGTGCATGCTGTATGCATTGACATCCATGCACACACCGCGCCATCCATCCATGTACAATGTCATGGGATGCTGCGGCTTGTACAATGCTGGCACCCCCAGGCCCCGCCCCCGTGCACCTTGGCATGTCCACACGATGGATCATGCCGCGTGTACATTGAGATGGGAGCGCTGTAAGCAGGTGTTGGGGAAAATGCCATTAAAAAAAGTAAAGTCCAGACCGCCTCTCTCTCTCTCTCATCATGCATGGACGGATGCATAGATGGATCCATCCATGCATGATGGATGGATGGATGGATCCTGACATGGTACATTGATGCATTCCCCATGCGATTTGTACGGGACCATGTGCATGCTGTATGCATTGACATCCATGCACACACCGCGCCATCCATCCATGTACAATGTCATGGGATGCTGCGGCTTGTACAATGCTGGCACCCCCAGGCCCCGCCCCCGTGCACCTTGGCATGTCCACACGATGGATCATGCCGCGTGTACATTGAGATGGGAGCGCTGTAAGCAGGTGTTGGGGAAAATGCCATTAAAAAAAGTAAAGTCCAGACCGCCTCTCTCTCTCTCTCATCATGCATGGACGGATGCATAGATGGATCCATCCATGCATGATGGATGGATGGATGGATCCTGACATGGTACATTGATGCATTCCCCATGCGATTTGTACGGGACCATGTGCATGCTGTATGCATTGACATCCATGCACACACCGCGCCATCCATCCATGTACAATGTCATGGGATGCTGCGGCTTGTACAATGCTGGCACCCCCAGGCCCCGCCCCCGTGCACCTTGGCATGTCCACACGATGGATCATGCCGCGTGTACATTGAGATGGGAGCGCTGTAAGCAGGTGTTGGGGAAAATGCCATTAAAAAAAGTAAAGTCCAGACCGCCTCTCTCTCTCTCTCATCATGCATGGACGGATGCATAGATGGATCCATCCATGCATGATGGATGGATGGATGGATCCTGACATGGTACATTGATGCATTCCCCATGCGATTTGTACGGGACCATGTGCATGCTGTATGCATTGACATCCATGCACACACCGCGCCATCCATCCATGTACAATGTCATGGGATGCTGCGGCTTGTACAATGCTGGCACCCCCAGGCCCCGCCCCCGTGCACCTTGGCATGTCCACACGATGGATCATGCCGCGTGTACATTGAGATGGGAGCGCTGTAAGCAGGTGTTGGGGAAAATGCCATTAAAAAAAGTAAAGTCCAGACCGCCTCTCTCTCTCTCTCATCATGCATGGACGGATGCATAGATGGATCCATCCATGCATGATGGATGGATGGATGGATCCTGACATGGTACATTGATGCATTCCCCATGCGATTTGTACGGGACCATGTGCATGCTGTATGCATTGACATCCATGCACACACCGCGCCATCCATCCATGTACAATGTCATGGGATGCTGCGGCTTGTACAATGCTGGCACCCCCAGGCCCCGCCCCCGTGCACCTTGGCATGTCCACACGATGGATCATGCCGCGTGTACATTGAGATGGGAGCTTATCCATGCGCACACCGTGCCATCCGTCCATGTACATAATGATAATTAATAGATGCAATAAAATCATTTCATATAAGAATAAAATGAAATCATAAAATCATATGCATGTATGTACAGTTGATGAAAGTCTGTCAGAGGGCGATCCACCCATTCAGGCCTTGGCGTGTCCCACCAGGAAGACCAGTTTGTTGGAATACTGTGGGAGAGAAGGGGGAGAGGAAGGAGACAGGGGGTATATGGTGAAAGACAGCACCATGTGAATCCAATGTATTACAACATATAACAATCACCACCATTCCTACATAGAGACAGCACTACCATGCTGTCTATACAAAAAGCATAACTCCATGTACGTGAAAAGATCACAGCACATATGCACATAATCCATTAACACACACACACACACACACACACACACACACACACACACACACACACAACCACACAAATGCATCAGACAGGTACAAGCACAATCGTCATGCACAAATACGGCATCAATTGCAGGGAACTGCAGACTATGGCACGAGTATGCCATAGTTTCGACCTGTTTGGGTCTCATCAGTGCAGCGTACCCTGACATTCCTACACACACAATCACACCCACAATCACACCCACACCCACACAAGCATACTGTATACGCTTTAACGTTCGCGGGGTTAAACTTTCGTGGTTCGCGAGTTTTCACGTTTTTCGTGTTTTTACTTCCGCGGTTGCAGAGTCTCCAACAGGAGAAATAAAGCCTTGTGTAAGTTTTCGCGGGGTGAAACTTTCGCGGATGGTTGCTGATCCGCGAAAACCGCGAAAGTTAAAGCGTATACAGTACAATACATACATACATACATACATGTATACATCACGTGTAAGCAGGAACTGACAGCAATAGGTACAGCACTACAGAACATTTAACCAAGAATTCCATGGTGATATATACATCACTATTGTCTGCCCTCAGGTACGACGGCGAGAACATTGGGCGATATCTAAACCAGGGCGGCCTGCGGCAAGCCCTCTCCCTAATGGTTCGCCTTTGCCGGCAGCCAGGGCCTTTTCAATTCTCCCTAATTGAAGACAAGGCGCAGGCCCACTGCAACACACGCTTTTCATATCACAAACACGCTGGTGCAGTGGTCATCGCTGAGGAAAGAATAGAGCTACGGGAAGAGCCAGTCGAGCTGCTGGTGAACTACGGCATTGAAGATTACTGGCTGGGGTTCTTCGGGAGGCACGCCCTGGACTGGGGACTTGAGCACCCAATGGTGCGCTCAGTCCTGTGGTGTGCCTCCTCACCGCACAGTTCACTGGATGACCATTTGAAACAAGTCGTTTTGAGAGCCCTGCCACAAGGAGTGACTGTACCCCCAAACAATACCCCACCATAAGGGAACACTTACACATACACACATACACACTTGAGCGATTGCACACATTGAAAGCCGTAAGGCCATGCAAACTTGATTCACTGTTTATCAAGTACTGTAAAAGTGAATACTGAAAGTTGGAGAGGTTGGGTATAAATGCATGCGGGCAGGGACAATAAACCGGGAATCGAATTTGTCTGGCCTAACTTAGGGTTAAACAACAACGCTATCAAACTAGCGGCTAGTTTGACAGCGTTGTGGCTTTGTTGAAAACGTCGGGGCCGAAAATATCATAGACCAGTGAAAGAAAAAGGTAATTCAACTTATCTTGGCAAGGGATCCCTTTTTAGTGTGTCCAGGTTGCCACCGTCGACGCCATTCCCCGGCAGGCCTCCAATTCTTCTGTTTACGCCGCCATATTTCCAGACACGTGCACGCGTATGAATCGCGTGACAATTATCGAACGTACTTCCTATAATTATAGCCCCTCCGCTAGGGACACATTGAGGACTGCAGCAGACGCTGTGCACGCACTGAACAGCTGCAATCTTGTATGTGCAATCCATGACATGCATGCACAGCAGAGATGTAAAAATGAAATGCATTTGCACATTTTTTCTGGAGTCATTTTATGCAATTTTGCAAGGGCCCTATTAACCTGCATGTGGGACGTGCACCTCCCCGAATGGAGCATGCTGCAGCCCCAACTCTCAAATGCAGCATGGTACCACTACATTGTGCGCCAGTGCATGCATGCTGCAGTGAATGGTCTGCAAACCTGCAGTTGAAGCTTGTGGGCGGAGTCCTCTTAAGTACAGCAGCATAGCAGTTTGGCTGAGGAGTGCCGCATGATGCTGGTTTTGTATGCCTGCCTTGAGCATGCAATTTCAAGTGTACCATGCAATTTTGGCCTATTCAGATCCCATTTTGCTCTGTCACTTTTGAAGGCCCAAAAGTGCACCTTATGTATACAAGGATAGGGGCTGCTGTAAGCAGAACCTGGCATGTATAGGCATTTATATTATTCCTCCGACAGGCAAAATCACGTGACCATTACGTAATATTTGTCTGACCATGGATAATATATTCATAGGGGGAGGGTATGAATACATTATCCATGGTCAGACAGCCATACCAACTATATTGGCGCAAGTCAGTGGTATGGCAGGTCTTGTGCCTTAAAACCCCACCACCCCCTCACTCCTCATGCATCCATCATGCCCAGATGGATCCATCTGCGCGTGACGGGTACATGAGAAGTGAGGGGGCACTGATTTGGCAGGGCCGCTGAGATGGGTCCCGAAAGGAATCACCTTAATCCTCGCCAAGGGAGTGAAAAGATAATGCTTGGACCCGTTCTCCAATGATGGCACTCCTCATCTTGCGTGGTGAACGCACACCCACCACCTTATCACTCCTTTGGAGAGGGTTAAGGTGATTCTCTTCAGGGCCCATCTTGGTGTAATTGCATACGCACACATGGGGACAATCTCCTTAAAAATGCGCCACCCCCCTTACTCCTCATGCAGCCATCATGCCCAGAGGAATCCCTCTGGGCATGATGAGTTATGGGTATAATAACAAGAAAATTAATATAAAATAATTCAATATACTGTAAATAATATTCAATACACTGTAAATTACTGCATAATTATAGGAAAAAGCAGGTTAAGGTTACTGTCTTTGGTGAACATCTTGCATCCTGCATGAGGAGAACGGAGACTGCTGAGACATGCACACACTCACATGTGCACACACACACACACACACACACACACACACACACACACACACACACACACACACACACACACACACACACACACACACACACACACACAACCACACAAATGCATCAGACAGGCACAAGCACAATCGTCATGCACAAATACGGCATCAATTGCAGGGAACTGCAGACTATGGCACGAGTATGCCATAGTTTCGACCTGTTTGGGTCTCATCAGTGCAGTGTACCCTGACTTTCCTACACACACACACACACACACACACACACACACACACACACACACACACACACACACTCACGTCCTTTCAATGGATGTGCACGTGTGTGTGTGTGTGTGTGTGTGTGTGTGTGTGTGTGTGTGTGTGTGTATGTGTGTGTGTGTGTGTGTGTGAAAATGAACGTGTACATAATATTGCCACCAACACCGCCCCCACAATCCATTTACACACAGATTACACACCTTCTAGTGATTACCACCCTACCTATATGTCGACACTTTCCCTAACCTTATATGGTGCCTGTGGATAGGGCACACATTTGCAGGCACAGACATCAAAGGCTAGCATGGCATGCAGGGGCCATCTTGTGGGAGGGGCAAGGGCCCAGCTATAAAAGGGGCTGCAAGTGGAGGTGCTACATCCATGTCTAAGACCCAGGACAAAGGCAACCATGTCCAACGCCCAGTCTCCAGAGGAAATGATGCAGCTGGTGTTGAGGGCTGCTTTTGCTTTAGCCACCAGGGCACAGGGAGGTCCTCCTGACAGTCTGCAGAGCAAGGATGCAGTTGAACCACCAACACCAGAGCCAGTTATTCCACCAAGACAGGATCCAGTTAACCCACCAACACTGGATCCAATTAGCCCACCAAGAAAGGATCCAATTAGCCCACCAAGACAGGATCCAGTTAACCCACCAACACTGGATCCAGTTAACCCACCAACACTGGATCCAGTTAACCCACCAAGGAAGGATCCAATTAGCCCAGCAAGACAGGATCCAGTTAACCTACCAACACAGGATCCAGTTAACCCACCAACACAGGATTCAGTTGGCCCACCAACACCGGAGCCGGTTATCCCAGCAAGACAGGGTCCAGTTAACCCACCAACACTGGATCCAGTTAGCCCAGCAAGACAGGGTCCAGTTAACCCACCAACACTGGATCCAGTTAACCCACCAACACTGGATCCAGTTAGCCCACCAACACTGGACCCAGTTAGCCCACCAAGACAGGATCCAGTTAGCCCAGCAAGACAGGACCCAGTTAACCCACCGAGACTGGATCCAGTTAGCCCACCAACACACTCGCCCTCTCCCCCCTGCCCCTCCTCAGACAGTGATGACGACGACTATGAGCCAGTACCTAAGATGCCGCGGCGAGACAAGGGAGGGCGGGCAAGGAACTACCTGAACGTCCATCAGTACCCAGCCCTAGAGAGTCGGATGGAGCAGATGAGAAGCTTCTACGTGGATCCTGTCAGTCTGCGGAGGGAGGGCGATGCCATCAGTCTCGTGACATGGAACAAGGTCTCCCTCCACATTCTGTGTGAGTCACCTCCATATGGGGAGAGGGTGTGGCTGCAATGATTTTCATTTGTCAGTAATTATACTTGACTCTTAATTAACAATGCCTTGCCATGGAGTTGTTGTAATGGGAATCATGACTGTCAGATAGAACTTAGGTGGGTGCTCACTGATGCCCATCTGCCTGTCCACCTCCAGTGTTCCTGGCCTATGTTAAAGACACCCTGGGCAAGACACCAACACTAGACTGTCTGAGGAGTGAAGAGATGATCCAACAGTTTGTCCAGTCTCTAGTGAAGAAAGGGATACTAGGCAGCACCATAGCCCAGTACGTGGACCACCTCCAATACGGCCTACGCTACCTCTACTGCAAAGATCACATTAAGAACTACAAGCAGGAGGAACTTTACATCACTCTGGCCAGGCTGCGGGAAAAGTTCCGCAAGCAAACTGCGCATTCGACAGCTCAGCAGAGCTGGCAAGCTCTGGAGGCAAAGAACAAGTGGATCGAATGGTGAGTAACTGTCAACGTTTCACTCCCTAACCCTGGCCCCCAGTAACTTAACCCCTTGTAACCCTAACCTCACCCCACTTGTTTGCACTTCCCCACACCCCACACCAAAGGGTTACACAAAAGAGCCCTTCACCCTTTGTCACCCCAATGTAACCCTTTGCAAGCCTTTGTAACCCTTTGTGAAATCTTTGTAACCCTTAGTAAACCCTTTGTGAAACTTTGATAACCCTTTGCTCTGCATCCAGGGATGGCATTCTTCAGGCTGTGAAGCAGCAACAAAGAGCATTCAGTGATGCAGCTGGGAGTAGGAGGAAGGCCATGGAGTCACAGCGATTCCTTCTTCTTCTGTTCTACACTGCCCTTCCCCCCGGCCGCTCGAAAGAGTTTCAGACCCTGCACTACCGGATCCATGACACCTTGCCCCAACCTGCTGTGGACCCCGCGCAGGCCAACTGCCTGCACATAACCGATGATGGTAGGCAGGCCTACATCCTGCTAGGCGACTATAAGACCCACAAGTCCTATGGAGATCATTTCCAGCCACTTCGGGAGGGGCAGCTGCTGCAGCACCTGGCGCTGCACCTAAACACTCACCGACCAGCTTTGGTCGGCCCGGCCAGCACTACGACCCTCTTCCTGGTCAGTACACCCCCACACATACATAGTACACCCCCCACGAACACTTGCATTTAAATTGCCCCTCTTCCTCAGAATGAGAGGGGAGCACCCTATACAGCTGGCAGCTGGACCTCCTACGTTGAGGGCACCCTGGAGCGCCACACGGGCAGAAGGATAGGGCCCACCATGATCCGATCCATCTTTGTCACCCACTGCGAAAGGGTAGGCCTCTCAGAGGCAGAAAAGGAAGCAATGGCAGCATCTATGCGCCACAGCAGGAGAGCGGTGAGCGCCCCATGGACCAGGCACCATGGAGAGCACAGCAGATGCATTCACTCAATTACCTACATACCTACATATGTGAAGTGACATGTGTCCCACCCCCACCCCTCTCGCAAATGTAGCAGAAGGAGCACTATGATAGAAGGTCACAGGTGGACAGGGAGAGCAAGGGGCAAGACTACACTGCCCATCTGTTACAGAAGGCCCTTGCAACAGGGAATGGCCCCAAGGAACCTGAGGTGACCAGGGACCCCTCCCATCCCGGGCCTTCCCATTTGAATCAGGTGCCCACCAACAATGACAGCGACGCAGATTCAGATGGGCCGAACCTGGGAGATTTGGTGGCCATTGTGCTGCCAGGGTCAACACCAGTGAATCCAGTGGTTGAGTTAGGGAAGGTCTTGCGGATAAACCAGACCGACCTTAGCTACCTGCCCTTTCAGGATATCGGTGGTAGCAACTACCGCTGTACAGCAGGTCGGCTTGGGAAAGCGGCGCGAGACCGGATCGTGTTTCCGGTTGGGGTGAACTACAACCCCGACACCAAACTCTACACACTGCTATCTGATAACATTGACATCCACAATGCCATCTAACAGTCACCACACACACTTGCAGTACCACCCCCATCTTAAATGCATGTTCAGACGGGCCATGTAAACCCACATTTTCTTGCTGATTGAAGGAATTATTACAAATTCCTTCAATCACAATTTATGTAATTTAATTGAACAATATCCAATATCTATGCCCCAATAACTGATTATAGATCCCGTTGCCATGGTAACGTGCATCTAAACGATGTTTCTAAACGTCGTAGACACCCCGGGTGTTGTTCCGCGCCGTGGTCTATTTCAACTAGCCGTGTTCTAATTCGACGCGCGGCATTCGCGCCTATGCTCTAAATAGCGATTTAGAGCATGGGCGTGGCACGCGCGGCGTTCGCGCCTATGCTCTAAATAGCGATTTAGAGCATGGGCGTGGCTTGGGCCCGTGGTCTATAGCAGAGAAACTGCAGCTGCGATAACAATAGTAGCTAATTCCACAACATACGATGCACAGTTCGCTCGGCTTACTTGTTTCGTCGACAAACAGAGTAACGCAACAATCTGGCATGCAGCGGCCTACGAACCAGAGCCGAGAAAGGAACTGGTTACGAGCTGGGGACAGGCTCAGGACACCGCTCTGGGAAACGCTGTGGCTGACGGGGCTGACAGTGAATAAGCTTACGTTTAGCTTACACGCCGCATCCACTGCCGACCTTTAGAAACGTCTGCTGCGAGATGACAAACCCCATAACCAAACGACGTTTTCTCGGCCATTGTCAGAAATTGCTAACTACTTCCTGAAGACGCGTGATGACGCAAGTACGAGTAGTTAAACTGATTCGCTGCCGCTCCTTGCCCAATCGTTGGGATCTATAACACTTAAATGCTGACCAATCGGTGTCTCTGAAGATTTAGACCACTCGGCACTCGGGCGCTTCGCGCCCTCGTGCCTCGTGCTCTAAATCTCAGAGACACCTCTTGGTCAGCATTTAACTATTACAAAGTAGAAGACCTAGGTTCACAGCACTACCACGCACGCAAGAGAAGACGCACGCACGGACGTAAAAAAATTAAACACGCACACAGACCGCACATACAAGCTGTTATTCAGGCTACAATCGTGCATCACAGACTTAATTACAAAAATAATTGCAAAAACTACCATGAACTGTCGAGGGAGGAAAGAAACAGTTTAAAAATGGTATTAAAGGTAAAAGAAAAAGAACATAATAGAAAAAATCCATCACTAACCTGATCTTGCTGCCCTAGCACATGTTGTGGCCCAGAGTCCATCCCTCAGGGCGGCCATTTGCAAACATGTGCTTCTTAGTAAAATCATATTCATAGCATTGGACGGCCATTTTTTGGGGTACGTGGTCATCGAATGACCTCAGAATATAATTAGGGTGTAGAATTAATCATTCTAGTGCATTAAATTTCATAATTAAACACGAATTTTAAAATGCATTCTAACAATATTAATTATAATCATTATTTTAGGGTGTAGGAGGAATAAAATAAATGCATATACATGACCGCATGTGTACACAATTTATACCGAGATGAACCCGGAAGAGAATCACCTTAATCCTCCCAAGGGGGTGATAAGGTGGCGGGTGTGTGTTCACCACGCAAGATGAGGAGTGCCATCATGGGAGAACGGGTCCAAGCATCATCTTTACACTCCCTTGGCGAGGATTAAGGTGATTCCTTTCGGGACCCATCTCAGTGTAATCAGCTGCAGGCAGGAATGGCCCTGCCAAATCAGTGCTACTTCATTCCTCATGTGCCCGTCATGCGCGGATGGATCCATCTGTGCATTATGGATGCATGCCCAGCATGATCGCACATGGGCGGATGCGATGGGATGCATCCACAATGAGTTTGGTACATGCCCACAAGCATGCTCCATGCATTAAGGTCAATGCATGAGAATGCACATGAGCATGCCATGCAAGTAAGAGTAATGTACATGGGCATGTCTGATTGTACATGCATGCATACCCTTCTCCTCAGCTCATGTCATGACAGTGCGCATGACCCCCGTGCATCTTGGCATGTCCACACGATGGATCATGCCGCGTGTACATTGAGATGGGAGCGCTGTAAGCAGGTGTTGGGGAAAATGCCATTAAAAAAAGTAAAGTCCAGACCGCCTCTCTCTCTCTCTCATCATGCATGGACGGATGCATAGATGGATCCATCCATGCATGATGGATGGATGGATGGATCCTGACATGGTACATTGATGCATTCCCCATGCGATTTGTACGGGACCATGTGCATGCTGTATGCATTGACATCCATGCACACACCGCGCCATCCATCCATGTACAATGTCATGGGATGCTGCGGCTTGTACAATGCTGGCACCCCCAGGCCCCGCCCCCGTGCACCTTGGCATGTCCACACGATGGATCATGCCGCGTGTACATTGAGATGGGAGCGCTGTAAGCAGGTGTTGGGGAAAATGCCATTAAAAAAAGTAAAGTCCAGACCGCCTCTCTCTCTCTCTCATCATGCATGGACGGATGCATAGATGGATCCATCCATGCATGATGGATGGATGGATGGATCCTGACATGGTACATTGATGCATTCCCCATGCGATTTGTACGGGACCATGTGCATGCTGTATGCATTGACATCCATGCACACACCGCGCCATCCATCCATGTACAATGTCATGGGATGCTGCGGCTTGTACAATGCTGGCACCCCCAGGCCCCGCCCCCGTGCACCTTGGCATGTCCACACGATGGATCATGCCGCGTGTACATTGAGATGGGAGCGCTGTAAGCAGGTGTTGGGGAAAATGCCATTAAAAAAAGTAAAGTCCAGACCGCCTCTCTCTCTCTCTCATCATGCATGGACGGATGCATAGATGGATCCATCCATGCATGATGGATGGATGGATGGATCCTGACATGGTACATTGATGCATTCCCCATGCGATTTGTACGGGACCATGTGCATGCTGTATGCATTGACATCCATGCACACACCGCGCCATCCATCCATGTACAATGTCATGGGATGCTGCGGCTTGTACAATGCTGGCACCCCCAGGCCCCGCCCCCGTGCACCTTGGCATGTCCACACGATGGATCATGCCGCGTGTACATTGAGATGGGAGCGCTGTAAGCAGGTGTTGGGGAAAATGCCATTAAAAAAAGTAAAGTCCAGACCGCCTCTCTCTCTCTCTCATCATGCATGGACGGATGCATAGATGGATCCATCCATGCATGATGGATGGATGGATGGATCCTGACATGGTACATTGATGCATTCCCCATGCGATTTGTACGGGACCATGTGCATGCTGTATGCATTGACATCCATGCACACACCGCGCCATCCATCCATGTACAATGTCATGGGATGCTGCGGCTTGTACAATGCTGGCACCCCCAGGCCCCGCCCCCGTGCACCTTGGCATGTCCACACGATGGATCATGCCGCGTGTACATTGAGATGGGAGCGCTGTAAGCAGGTGTTGGGGAAAATGCCATTAAAAAAAGTAAAGTCCAGACCGCCTCTCTCTCTCTCTCATCATGCATGGACGGATGCATAGATGGATCCATCCATGCATGATGGATGGATGGATGGATCCTGACATGGTACATTGATGCATTCCCCATGCGATTTGTACGGGACCATGTGCATGCTGTATGCATTGACATCCATGCACACACCGCGCCATCCATCCATGTACAATGTCATGGGATGCTGCGGCTTGTACAATGCTGGCACCCCCAGGCCCCGCCCCCGTGCACCTTGGCATGTCCACACGATGGATCATGCCGCGTGTACATTGAGATGGGAGCTTATCCATGCGCACACCGTGCCATCCGTCCATGTACATAATGATAATTAATAGATGCAATAAAATCATTTCATATAAGAATAAAATGAAATCATAAAATCATATGCATGTATGTACAGTTGATGAAAGTCTGTCAGAGGGCGATCCACCCATTCAGGCCTTGGCGTGTCCCACCAGGAAGACCAGTTTGTTGGAATACTGTGGGAGAGAAGGGGGAGAGGAAGGAGACAGGGGGTATATGGTGAAAGACAGCACCATGTGAATCCAATGTATTACAACATATAACAATCACCACCATTCCTACATAGAGACAGCACTACCATGCTGTCTATACAAAAAGCATAACTCCATGTACGTGAAAAGATCACAGCACATATGCACATAATCCATTAACACACACACACACACACACACACACACACACACACACACACACACACAACCACACAAATGCATCAGACAGGTACAAGCACAATCGTCATGCACAAATACGGCATCAATTGCAGGGAACTGCAGACTATGGCACGAGTATGCCATAGTTTCGACCTGTTTGGGTCTCATCAGTGCAGCGTACCCTGACATTCCTACACACACAATCACACCCACAATCACACCCACACCCACACAAGCATACTGTATACGCTTTAACGTTCGCGGGGTTAAACTTTCGTGGTTCGCGAGTTTTCACGTTTTTCGTGTTTTTACTTCCGCGGTTGCAGAGTCTCCAACAGGAGAAATAAAGCCTTGTGTAAGTTTTCGCGGGGTGAAACTTTCGCGGATGGTTGCTGATCCGCGAAAACCGCGAAAGTTAAAGCGTATACAGTACAATACATACATACATACATACATGTATACATCACGTGTAAGCAGGAACTGACAGCAATAGGTACAGCACTACAGAACATTTAACCAAGAATTCCATGGTGATATATACATCACTATTGTCTGCCCTCAGGTACGACGGCGAGAACATTGGGCGATATCTAAACCAGGGCGGCCTGCGGCAAGCCCTCTCCCTAATGGTTCGCCTTTGCCGGCAGCCAGGGCCTTTTCAATTCTCCCTAATTGAAGACAAGGCGCAGGCCCACTGCAACACACGCTTTTCATATCACAAACACGCTGGTGCAGTGGTCATCGCTGAGGAAAGAATAGAGCTACGGGAAGAGCCAGTCGAGCTGCTGGTGAACTACGGCATTGAAGATTACTGGCTGGGGTTCTTCGGGAGGCACGCCCTGGACTGGGGACTTGAGCACCCAATGGTGCGCTCAGTCCTGTGGTGTGCCTCCTCACCGCACAGTTCACTGGATGACCATTTGAAACAAGTCGTTTTGAGAGCCCTGCCACAAGGAGTGACTGTACCCCCAAACAATACCCCACCATAAGGGAACACTTACACATACACACATACACACTTGAGCGATTGCACACATTGAAAGCCGTAAGGCCATGCAAACTTGATTCACTGTTTATCAAGTACTGTAAAAGTGAATACTGAAAGTTGGAGAGGTTGGGTATAAATGCATGCGGGCAGGGACAATAAACCGGGAATCGAATTTGTCTGGCCTAACTTAGGGTTAAACAACAACGCTATCAAACTAGCGGCTAGTTTGACAGCGTTGTGGCTTTGTTGAAAACGTCGGGGCCGAAAATATCATAGACCAGTGAAAGAAAAAGGTAATTCAACTTATCTTGGCAAGGGATCCCTTTTTAGTGTGTCCAGGTTGCCACCGTCGACGCCATTCCCCGGCAGGCCTCCAATTCTTCTGTTTACGCCGCCATATTTCCAGACACGTGCACGCGTATGAATCGCGTGACAATTATCGAACGTACTTCCTATAATTATAGCCCCTCCGCTAGGGACACATTGAGGACTGCAGCAGACGCTGTGCACGCACTGAACAGCTGCAATCTTGTATGTGCAATCCATGACATGCATGCACAGCAGAGATGTAAAAATGAAATGCATTTGCACATTTTTTCTGGAGTCATTTTATGCAATTTTGCAAGGGCCCTATTAACCTGCATGTGGGACGTGCACCTCCCCGAATGGAGCATGCTGCAGCCCCAACTCTCAAATGCAGCATGGTACCACTACATTGTGCGCCAGTGCATGCATGCTGCAGTGAATGGTCTGCAAACCTGCAGTTGAAGCTTGTGGGCGGAGTCCTCTTAAGTACAGCAGCATAGCAGTTTGGCTGAGGAGTGCCGCATGATGCTGGTTTTGTATGCCTGCCTTGAGCATGCAATTTCAAGTGTACCATGCAATTTTGGCCTATTCAGATCCCATTTTGCTCTGTCACTTTTGAAGGCCCAAAAGTGCACCTTATGTATACAAGGATAGGGGCTGCTGTAAGCAGAACCTGGCATGTATAGGCATTTATATTATTCCTCCGACAGGCAAAATCACGTGACCATTACGTAATATTTGTCTGACCATGGATAATATATTCATAGGGGGAGGGTATGAATACATTATCCATGGTCAGACAGCCATACCAACTATATTGGCGCAAGTCAGTGGTATGGCAGGTCTTGTGCCTTAAAACCCCACCACCCCCTCACTCCTCATGCATCCATCATGCCCAGATGGATCCATCTGCGCGTGACGGGTACATGAGAAGTGAGGGGGCACTGATTTGGCAGGGCCGCTGAGATGGGTCCCGAAAGGAATCACCTTAATCCTCGCCAAGGGAGTGAAAAGATAATGCTTGGACCCGTTCTCCAATGATGGCACTCCTCATCTTGCGTGGTGAACGCACACCCACCACCTTATCACTCCTTTGGAGAGGGTTAAGGTGATTCTCTTCAGGGCCCATCTTGGTGTAATTGCATACGCACACATGGGGACAATCTCCTTAAAAATGCGCCACCCCCCTTACTCCTCATGCAGCCATCATGCCCAGAGGAATCCCTCTGGGCATGATGAGTTATGGGTATAATAACAAGAAAATTAATATAAAATAATTCAATATACTGTAAATAATATTCAATACACTGTAAATTACTGCATAATTATAGGAAAAAGCAGGTTAAGGTTACTGTCTTTGGTGAACATCTTGCATCCTGCATGAGGAGAACGGAGACTGCTGAGACATGCACACACTCACATGTGCACACACACACACACACACACACACACACACACACACACACACACACACACACACACACACACACACACACACACACACACACACACACAACCACACAAATGCATCAGACAGGCACAAGCACAATCGTCATGCACAAATACGGCATCAATTGCAGGGAACTGCAGACTATGGCACGAGTATGCCATAGTTTCGACCTGTTTGGGTCTCATCAGTGCAGTGTACCCTGACTTTCCTACACACACACACACACACACACACACACACACACACACACACACACACACACACACTCACGTCCTTTCAATGGATGTGCACGTGTGTGTGTGTGTGTGTGTGTGTGTGTGTGTGTGTGTGTGTGTGTGTATGTGTGTGTGTGTGTGTGTGTGAAAATGAACGTGTACATAATATTGCCACCAACACCGCCCCCACAATCCATTTACACACAGATTACACACCTTCTAGTGATTACCACCCTACCTATATGTCGACACTTTCCCTAACCTTATATGGTGCCTGTGGATAGGGCACACATTTGCAGGCACAGACATCAAAGGCTAGCATGGCATGCAGGGGCCATCTTGTGGGAGGGGCAAGGGCCCAGCTATAAAAGGGGCTGCAAGTGGAGGTGCTACATCCATGTCTAAGACCCAGGACAAAGGCAACCATGTCCAACGCCCAGTCTCCAGAGGAAATGATGCAGCTGGTGTTGAGGGCTGCTTTTGCTTTAGCCACCAGGGCACAGGGAGGTCCTCCTGACAGTCTGCAGAGCAAGGATGCAGTTGAACCACCAACACCAGAGCCAGTTATTCCACCAAGACAGGATCCAGTTAACCCACCAACACTGGATCCAATTAGCCCACCAAGAAAGGATCCAATTAGCCCACCAAGACAGGATCCAGTTAACCCACCAACACTGGATCCAGTTAACCCACCAACACTGGATCCAGTTAACCCACCAAGGAAGGATCCAATTAGCCCAGCAAGACAGGATCCAGTTAACCTACCAACACAGGATCCAGTTAACCCACCAACACAGGATTCAGTTGGCCCACCAACACCGGAGCCGGTTATCCCAGCAAGACAGGGTCCAGTTAACCCACCAACACTGGATCCAGTTAGCCCAGCAAGACAGGGTCCAGTTAACCCACCAACACTGGATCCAGTTAACCCACCAACACTGGATCCAGTTAGCCCACCAACACTGGACCCAGTTAGCCCACCAAGACAGGATCCAGTTAGCCCAGCAAGACAGGACCCAGTTAACCCACCGAGACTGGATCCAGTTAGCCCACCAACACACTCGCCCTCTCCCCCCTGCCCCTCCTCAGACAGTGATGACGACGACTATGAGCCAGTACCTAAGATGCCGCGGCGAGACAAGGGAGGGCGGGCAAGGAACTACCTGAACGTCCATCAGTACCCAGCCCTAGAGAGTCGGATGGAGCAGATGAGAAGCTTCTACGTGGATCCTGTCAGTCTGCGGAGGGAGGGCGATGCCATCAGTCTCGTGACATGGAACAAGGTCTCCCTCCACATTCTGTGTGAGTCACCTCCATATGGGGAGAGGGTGTGGCTGCAATGATTTTCATTTGTCAGTAATTATACTTGACTCTTAATTAACAATGCCTTGCCATGGAGTTGTTGTAATGGGAATCATGACTGTCAGATAGAACTTAGGTGGGTGCTCACTGATGCCCATCTGCCTGTCCACCTCCAGTGTTCCTGGCCTATGTTAAAGACACCCTGGGCAAGACACCAACACTAGACTGTCTGAGGAGTGAAGAGATGATCCAACAGTTTGTCCAGTCTCTAGTGAAGAAAGGGATACTAGGCAGCACCATAGCCCAGTACGTGGACCACCTCCAATACGGCCTACGCTACCTCTACTGCAAAGATCACATTAAGAACTACAAGCAGGAGGAACTTTACATCACTCTGGCCAGGCTGCGGGAAAAGTTCCGCAAGCAAACTGCGCATTCGACAGCTCAGCAGAGCTGGCAAGCTCTGGAGGCAAAGAACAAGTGGATCGAATGGTGAGTAACTGTCAACGTTTCACTCCCTAACCCTAACCCTAACCCTAACCCTAAGGGACTCTTATTCTAACCCTAAAGGACATCCAACTCACATGAGGGACTTGAATGGAAGCATTCAAATTATTCTAAGTGTCTAACCCTAACCCTAACCCTAACCCTAAGGGACTTTACCTTAACCCTAAAGGACACTTTCTTCACAACAATCACAAACTGTAACAAACCCTAACCCTAACCCTAAGGGACTCTTATCCTAACCCTAAAGGACATCCCAGCCAACCTGTAACCCTAACATGCCCTGAGGGACAACAATTTTTGTAATGTCCCCAATAGGTCAAACTTACCCAGGGACACTCCCGCATAATTGTCCCCAATAGCATAAATGGGACCCCATGGGGTCCCACATGAGGGACACACAAATGTTAATGTCCCCCATAGGTACCCTAACCCTAACACCTATGGGGGACATTTGCCCAATTGATGACTATGAATTAATCAGTTAGACAGAGAAATACATTATTGCAATATAAAACGTGACATCATTAATACTATGAGGGACATTTACCACAATTACCCCCAACTCTCAGCTTAACTGAAAGTGACTGAAATACTTAGTGCAATTTCCAATTCCAGCCCCGACCCTAACCCTGAGGGACACCAAAGCATATGTCCCTCATCCGGGCGATGGACATGAGGGACATTTAGCAACACCGAGGGACACTGCAGAATTGAGGGACACTAATCAATGTCCCCCAGGGCCTCCCAATACACCTGAGGGACATTAAGCAATTTTCACACAACCTCTGGGGGACAACAGGGGACATTTAGGGAGGCCCCTGGGGGACATGTCCCTAGATTACCAGGGCCCTAACCCTAACCCTAACCCTAACCCTAACCCTAAACCCGGGCCCCCGGTAACTTAACCCCTTGTAACCCCAACCTCACCCCACTTGTTTGCACTTCCCCACACCCCACACCAAAGGGTTACACAAAAGAGCCCTTCACCCTTTGTCACCCCAATGTAACCCTTTGCAAGCCTTTGTAACCCTTTGTGAAATCTTTGTAACCCTTAGTAAACCCTTTGTGAAACTTTGATAACCCTTTGCTCTGCATCCAGGGATGGCATTCTTCAGGCTGTGAAGCAGCAACAAAGAGCATTTAGCGATGCAACTGGGAGTAGGAGGAAGGCCATGGAGTCACAGCGATTCCTTCTCCTCCTGTTCTACACTGCCCTTCCCCCCGGCCGCTCGAAAGAGTTTCAGACCCTGCACTACCGGATCCATGACACCTTGCCCCAACCTGCTGTGGACCCCGCGCAGGCCAACTGCCTGCACATAACCGATGATGGTAGGCAGGCCTACATCCTGCTAGGCGACTATAAGACCCACAAGTCCTATGGAGATCATTTCCAGCCACTTCGGGAGGGGCAGCTGCTGCAGCACCTGGCGCTGCACCTAAACACTCACCGACCAGCTTTGGTCGGCCCGGCCAGCACTACGACCCTCTTCCTGGTCAGTACACCCCCACACATACATAGTACACCCCCCACGAACACTTGCATTTTAATTGCCCCTCTTCCTCAGAATGAGAGGGGAGCACCCTATACAGCTGGCAGCTGGACCTCCTACGTTGAGGGCACCCTGGAGCGCCACACGGGCAGAAGGATAGGGCCCACCATGATCCGATCCATCTTTGTCACCCACTGCGAAAGGGTAGGCCTCTCAGAGGCAGAAAAGGAAGCAATGGCAGCATCTATGCGCCACAGCAGGAGAGCGGTGAGCGCCCCATGGACCAGGCACCATGGAGAGCACAGCAGATGCATTCACTCGATTACCTACATACGTGAAGTGACATGTGTCCCACCCCCACCCCTCTTGCAAATGTAGCAGAAGGAGCACTATGACAGGAGGTCACAGGTGGACAGGGAGAGCAAGGGACAAGATTACACTGCCCGTCTGTTACAGAAGGCCCTTGCAACAGGGAATGGACCCAAGGAACCTGACGTGACCAGGGACCCCTCCCAGCCCGGGCCTTCCCATTTGAATCAGGTGCCCACCAACAATGACAGCGACGCAGACTCAGATGGGCCGAACCTGGGAGATTTGGTGGCCATTGTGCTGCCAGGGTCAACACCAGTGAATCCTGTGGTCGAGTTAGGGAAGGTCTTGCGGATAAACCAGACCGACATTAGCTACCTGCCCTTTCAGGATATCGGTGGTAGCAACTACCGCTGTACAGCAGGTCGGCTTGGGAAAGCGGTGCGAGACCGGATCGTGTTTCCGGTTGGGGTGAACTACAACCCCGACACCAAACTCTACACACTGCTATCTGATAACATTGACATCCACAATGCCATCTAACAGTCACCACACACACTTGCAGTACCACCCCCATCTTAAATGCATGTTCAGACGGCCATGTAAACTCTCATTTTATTGCTGATTGCTGATATTATTACAAATTCCTTCAATCACAATTTATGTAATTTAATTGAACAATATCCAATATCAGAAAGGGTTGGTTCTCTAATACCAGCTTCACAACAGGGTTGAAAACATTGCCGACGTTTCGACCAGATGCTCTGGTCTTCTTCAGGGCGAAGATATCGGTGGTAGCAACTACCGCTGTACAGCAGGTCGGCTTGGGAAAGCGGTGCGAGACCGGATCTTCGCCCTGAAGAAGACCAGAGCATCTGGTCGAAACGTCGGCAAGGTTTTCAACCCTGTTGTGAAGCTGGTATTAGAGAACCAACCCTTTCTGATGCCTGAGCCAGCTGAGAAGCCCTCACTTCAATATCCAATATCTATGCCCCAATAACTGGTTAAAGTATAAGACCAAGGTTAATTCACAGGACTACCACGCACGCAAGAGAAAACGCACGCACGGACGTAAACACGCACACAGACCGCACATACAAGCTGCTCTTCAGGCTACAATCTTGCATCACAGACTTAATTACAAAAATAATTGCAAAAACTAGCAGTAACTGTCAAGGGAGAATAGAATTAGTTTAGAACAGGTATTACAAGTAAAGGAAAACGGACAGAATAGAAAAAATCCATTGCTAACCTGGTCTTGCTGCCCTAGCACATGTTGTGGCCCAGAGTCGATCCCTCAGGGCGGCCATTTGCAAACATGTGCTACTTAGTAAAATCATATTCATAGCATTGGACGGCCATTTTTTGGGAGGTACGTGGTCATCGAATGACCTCAGAATATAATTAGGGTGTAGAATTAATCAGTCTAGTGCATTAAATTTCATAATTAAACACGAATTTTAGAATGCATTCTAACAATATTAATTATAATTATTATTTTAGAGTGTAGGGAGAATAAAATAAATGCATATACACGACCCCATGTGCACACAATTTACACTGAGATGGGCCATGAAGAGAATCACCTTAATCCTCCCCTAGGGAGTGATAAGGTGGCGGGTGTGCGCTCACCACGCAAGATGAGGAGTGCCATCATGGGAGAACGGGTCCAAGCATCATCTTTTCACTCCCTCGGCGAGGATTAAGGCGATTCCTTTCGAGACCCATCTCAGTGTAATCAGCTGCGGGTAGGAATGGCCCTGCCAAATCAGTGCCCCTCACTCCTCATGTACCCATCATGCGCGGATGGATCCATCTGTGAATGATGGATGCATGCCCAACATGATTGCACATGGGTGGATGCGATGGAATGCATCCACAATGAGTTTGGTCCATGCCCATGTGCATGCTCCATGCATTGAAGTCAATGCATGAGAATGCACATGAGCATGCCATGCAAGGAAGAATTATGTACATGGGCATGTCTGATTGCATGCATACCCTTCCCCTAAGCCCATGTCATGACACTGCGCTTGACCCCATGCGTCATCATGCATCTTGGATGCGATGGATCCCATGACCTTGGGGTGACAAATGTATATTAAGGCAATACATGTATATACACTGCTTATAGGCTGTAAGCAGGTGCCGGGGGAAACCCCCCTCACAAACCTCCAGTCATCACTTCTGATGCATCCCACATGCACAGATGGATCCCTCTGGGCATGTGGGATGCATTGATGGATCCATCCATGCATGATGGATGGATGTATCATGAAATGGTACATTGTCAGATGTGCCATGATGCCTTCCCGATGCTGTCCACCTTCTTATAATTAGCTGCATACAGTCTTCAAGCAGGTGACAAAGACAATGCCCCAAACAAACTTGCGGCAGTTGTTCCCACATAGACAGCACTGCCATGCTGTATGTTCAAATGCCACTGTTGGACCCCATGAATAGCTCATGTGGACAGCCATCTAATTGCATTCCTAGCTAGCTAATTGGCACCCCATCTAGAGCTTCTCATTAGCATTCTATCACACATGAACATTAGACACTGTCTGCCTTCCTGCATGCAGTCTGTAAGCAGGTGACAGAGACAATGCCCCATGCAAACCAACTGGCGGCGGTTGTTCTGAAGTGGGCCGGGCGCAAATGTGTGAAAGAATATATAAAATTTTAGAAAGTCCTCCAGCAGCAGTACATATCAGCTCTTGCACAACTAGCCCAACTATAACTCCACCCACCCCCACGCCCTTTCGCCATGCATCTTGACACGTCCAGCCATTGGACCATGCAATGCAAGTGGAAATAGGGATGGCTGCATGTAGGTCCCCAGGGCAAGTCCCCTCACCAAGACCCGGCCATCACTCCTGATGCATCCATCATGCACAGATGAATCCCTCTGGGCATGATGGATACACGTGTCATGACATTGCACATGACCCCATGTGTCATCACGCATCTTCGATGCGATGGATCCCATGCATGACCTTGGGAATACATGTACATTGCAATGTACCAGCCTGTCCTGCTAGCCCCTCCCAGTATACAATGTCCTGCTTACCCCTCCACTTGGAGATGCATTAGTAATTTGGCCGGGGATTGCGGCAGGTTGGATTTTTTGAAATATGCGCTGGAGCACGCAATGTCAAGTGTACCATGCAAATTTGGCCTATTCAGATCCGCCTTTGCTTGTACACTTTTGAAGGCCAAAAATGCACCCTTATGTATGGGAAGATGGACTGCTCCAGGTTCTGCTTGTAGCAGCCCCTATCTTCATGTGCGTAAGGGTGCATTTTTGGCCTTCAAAAGTGTACAGGCAAAGTCGGAACTGAATAGGCAAAATTTGTATGGTACACTTGACATTGCGTGCTCCAGCGCATATTTCAAAAACTCCAACCTGCCGCCATCCCCGGCCGAATTATAGAGGTCCCTAACCTTAGCCCCGCCCACAAGCCTCAACTGCAGATTTGCAGCCCATTTACGCCCAATGACGCATGGGTCATGTGCAACGTCATGACACATGCATCCCACATGCCCAGAGGGATCCATTTGTGCATGATGGGTGCATGAGGAGTGAGGGGGTGGTGAGTTTTAGGGGATTGTCACCCATCTGTATCTACATCTATATACCCCCAATATGTCCCTACGTGCATGGCATGATCCATGTGCATGATGCATGAGGACACATGGGCTCATGTGCAATGTCATGACACATGCATCCCACATGCCCAGAGGGATCACTCCATGCATGATGGATGCACGAGGAGTGAGGGGGTGGTGAGTTTTAGGGGATCGTCACCCATCTGTATCTACATCTATATACCCCCAATATGTCCCTACGTGCATGGCATGATCCATGTGCATGATGCATGAGGACACATGGGCTCATGTGCAATGTCATGACACATGCATCCCACATGCCCAGAGGGATCACTCCATGCATGATGGATGCACGAGGAGTGAGGGGGTGGTGAGTTTTAGGGGATCGTCACCCATCTGTATCTACATCTATATACCCCCAATATGTCCCTACGTGCATGGCATGATCCATGTGCATGATGCATGAGGACACATGGGCTCATGTGCAATGTCATGACACATGCATCCCACATGCCCAGAGGGATCACTCCATGCATGATGGATGCACGAGGAGTGAGGGGGTGGTGAGTTTTAGGGGATCGTCACCCATCTGTATCTACATCTATATACCCCCAATATGTCCCTACGTGCATGGCATGATCCATGTGCATGATGCATGAGGACACATGGGCTCATGTGCAATGTCATGACACATGCATCCCACATGCCCAGAGGGATCACTCCATGCATGATGGATGCACGAGGAGTGAGGGGGTGGTGAGTTTTAGGGGATCGTCACCCATCTGTATCTACATCTATATACCCCCAATATGTCCCTACGTGCATGGCATGATCCATGTGCATGATGCATGAGGACACATGGGCTCATGTGCAATGTCATGACACATGCATCCCACATGCCCAGAGGGATCACTCCATGCATGATGGATGCATGTCTTGGATGCATGCATCTTGCGCGGTGAACGCACACCCGCCACCTTATCACTCCCTTGGGAGGATTAAGGTGAGCCTCTTCAGGGCCCATCTCAGTGTCAATTGTGTACGGCTACGGTCTTCGGTGAACATCTTGCATCCTGCATGAGGAGAACAGAGACCGCTGAGACATGCACACACACTCACAGGTGCACACACACACGCACACACACACACACGCACACACACACACACACACACACACACACACACACACACACACACACACACACACACACACACACACACACACACACACATACACACACACACACACACACACAAATGCATCAGACAAGCACAAGCACAATCGCCAAGCTCAAATATGGCATCAATTGCAGGGAACTGCAGACTATGGCATGAGTATGCCATAGTTTCGACCTGTTTGGGTCTCATCAGTGCAGTGTACCCTGAACACACACACACACACACACACACACACACACACACACACACACACACACACACACACACACACACACACACACACACACACACACACATCCATTGAAGGGACGTGTGTGTGCGTGCGTGTGTGTGTGCGTGTGTGTGTGTGTGTGTGTGTGTGTGTGTGTGTGTGTGTGTGTGTGTGTGTGTGTGTGTGTGTGTGTGTGTGTCTGTGTCACACGAGTGGATTAGTCGGTTCCAACATATGCACATAATATTGCCACCAACACCGCCCCCACAATCCATTTACACACAGATTACACACCTTCGAGTGATTACCACCCTACCTATATGTTGACACTTTCCCTAACCTTATATGGTGCCTGTGGATAGGGCACACACTTGCAGGCACAGACATCAAAGGCTAGCATGGCATGCAGGGGCCATCTTGTGGGAGGGGCAAGGGCCCAGCTATAAAAGGGGCTGCAAGTGGAGGTGCTACATCCATGTCTAAGACCCAGGACAAAGGCAACCATGTCCAACGCCCAGTCTCCAGAGGAAATGATGCAGCTGGTGTTGAGGGCTGCTTTTGCTTTAGCCACCAGGGCACAGGGAGGTCCTCCTGGCAGACAGCAGAGCAAGGATGCAGAAGAAAGCTCAGCAGAACACTCCAAAGGTAAATGGTAATCCAACCATGCCTCACAAAGTTCTTGACAGCTTGCTGACTGGGTTAACTGGATCTAGTGTTGGTGGCATGACAACTGCACTACCAATCATTCACATGCCGGCGGTACTCACTACAAAACTGCTATCCATCTAATAGGTGTTGCCTCTACTGCCATCCTACCAACACCGGAGCCAGTTATCCCACCAGGACAGGATCCAGCTAACCCACCAACACAGGATCCAGCTGTCCCACCAAGACAGGAGCCGGATAGCCCACCAACACAGGATCCAGCTGTCCCACCAAGACAGGAACCGGATAGCCCACCAAGACGGGATCCAGTTAACCCACCAACACTGGATCCAGTTAACCCACCAACACTGGAGCCAGCTATCCCACCAAGACAGGATCCAGTTGGCCCACCAACACAGGATCCAGTTAACACAATAAGACAGGATCCAGATAGCCCACCAAGACAGGATCCAGTTAACCCACCAAGACTGGATCCAGCTATCCCACTAACACAGGATCCAGTTAACCCAATCAGACAGGATCCAGACAGCCCACTAAGACAGGATCCAGTTGGCCCACCAAGGCAGGATCCAGCTATCCCACCAACACAGGATCCAGTTAACCCGCAAAGACTGGATCCAGCTAGCCCACCAACACAGGATCCAGTTAACCCGCAGAGACTGGATCCAGCTAGCCCACCAACACAGGATCCAGTTAACCCACCAAGACTGGATCCAGCTATCCCACCAAGACAGGATCCAGTTAACCCACCAAGACAGGATCCAGTTAGCCCACCAACACAGGACCCAGTTAACCCACCGAGACTGGATCCAGTTAGCCCAGCAAGACAGGACCCAGTTAACCCACCGAGACTGGATCCAGTTAGCCCACCAACACACTCGCCCTCTCCCCCCTGCCCCTCCTCAGACAGTGATGACGACGACTATGAGCCAGCACCTAAGATGCCGCGGCGAGACAAGGGGGGACGGGCAAGGAACTACCTGAACGTCCATCAGTACCCGGCCCTAGAGAGTCGGATGGAGCAGATGAGAAGCTTCTACGTGGATCCTGTCAGTCTGCGGAGGGAGGGCGATGCCATCAGTCTCGTGACATGGAACAAGGTCTCCCTCCACATTCTGTGTGAGTCACCTCCATATGGGGAGAGGGTGTGGCTGCAATGATTTTCATTTGTCAGTAATTATACTTGACTCTTAATTAACAATGCCTTGCCGTGGAGTTGTTGTAATGGGAATCATGACTGTCAGATAGAACTTAGGGTGGGTGCTCACTGATGCCCATCTGCCTGTCCACCTCCAGTGTTCCTGGCCTATGTTAAAGACACCCTGGGCAAGACACCAACACTAGACTGTCTGAGGAGTGAAGAGATGATCCAACAGTTTGTCCAGTCTCTAGTGAAGAAAGGGATACTAGGCAGCACCATAGCCCAGTACGTGGACCACCTCCAATACGGCCTACGCTACCTCTACTGCAAAGATCACATTAAGAACTACAAGCAGGAGGAACTTTACATCACTCTGGCCAGGCTGCGGGAAAAGTTCCGCAAGCAAACTGCGCATTCGACAGCTCAGCAGAGCTGGCAAGCTCTGGAGGCAAAGAACAAGTGGATTGAATGGTGAGTAACTGTCAACGTTTCACTCCCTAACCCTAACCCTAACCCTAACCCTAACCCTAACCTTGTGGTCGTGCTTGCCAAACCTACATCCATCGAGAATCTTTAGCTGAACCTTTACCACTGTGGAACCTTTAGTTAAACCTTTACCCGTGTTGAACCTTTATCTACCCCTTGATCCTAACCCTAACCCTAACGTGACCCTTTGCTATCCCGTGTTCAGCAACCCCAAACTATCTACAACCCTTTGAGAAAAGCGCCTAACCCACCAAACCCTAACATTACACGCTAAAGCATAACATGCGCGCGCGTACACACTTACTTTAGCGAAGACACGATGCCTGGGAAACCCTCCAGAGCGCCAGGAAAAAAAAACGCAGCGTGCACCAGCTTCTCGGAGGCCATTTTCTTCGTCGTCTTGGTAACTAAGCACGTGTGCCTTAGCACCGCCCCCTGGGCTGTGACGTCACGCAATGTATTAAAGATAGCATGGGTGCAGCACCCATGCGAACTTTGACCCTCCATCCTTAAGCATTGGGGGGAGGGGCAAAATCAGCAACTTTGTCGACATCCTGCACATCGACGGTAAATTGTGAAACGTCGTCACCGCTCAGAGAGATTGCTAGCAATGATCTCTCGGCACTTGCAGAAATTCAAGACAATACGCAGCTTAATGCTGCTTCTGCCCACCTAACCCATATAAATTAATACTTGGAAAATGCTGAGCTGGCTGAAAGAAGGCGAAGTTTGAGCGACTGCAGTACAGCGCGACTCGATTCTATCTCAACAACGACGACGAATATAACATCTACCAACATCTGAGATGTCATCACCACCAAGGAACGACTCAATTCTATAGGCTCAGCGTGCGACGATCCCGCAAACATGGTCCACACGCGAAGCTTCAATCCAGTCCAATTTGGTTGAGCATGACTTGCAGACTACTAGAAACGCATTGGACGTATAGCTCGACGATCAGCATGTAACAGTAAAGAAAAATAGAGCTAAAGGTCTCCAAGGGGGTGGAGTCCTAGCAGCAATCAGGCCACAGATGAAGCTTAGTATCACCCAACACGCACGCACGCCGATCGCAGACTCACCGTGACTCCCTCGAAGCTTGATAGCGTCCCTAGTTGCTCGCAGGGTGGGCTTCAGCGAGCAAACCGACGAGCTCACACTGGCCTAGGAGATGAGACGGCCATCTTCTTGATCAAATTCCAACTT
Organism: Ianthella basta; assembly: GCA_964019415.1. Taxonomy (NCBI): domain Eukaryota; kingdom Metazoa; phylum Porifera; class Demospongiae; order Verongiida; family Ianthellidae; genus Ianthella; species Ianthella basta. The sequence goes on from CAXHTE010000090.1 coordinate 48,496, forward strand.
CCAAACCAATGTTAAAATGGCGCATACTTACATACATACAATACATACGTGCATACATACATATATATGGGTATGCGTGTAGGAGATGTCACATAGACATCACACACTTGAGCGAGGTATAGCTATTGTGTGTGAATGTATGTGTACAGTAGGGCCGGTTGTCCTGACTGAATGGTTGAAATCAGCTATTGGTAACTGATAGTCAAGCTAGTGATGTCGTTCTGTTGAGAGCTTTAGCCATTCTTCCTAGTTCCCATTGTCACTGCTTGAACTAGACTTGTAGCTGCCATAAAGAGTCGCTAGCTCGATTATCGATTACTCATACCGATTACAACCATCCAGTTAGGGACTGCTAATGCAAAGGCACTGTATCCGTGAGTATAAGTGTGGTATGTTGCACACGTGAGTGAGTGAGTCAGCGAGTCAGTCTGTGAGCGAGTGTGTGTACTGTGTGTGTGTGTGTGTGTGTGTGTGTGTGTGTGTGTGTGTGTGTGTGTGTGTGTGTGTGTGTGTGTGTGTGTGTGTGTGTGTGTGAAGGTGTTCAACTGCATGGGGTACGCTGCACTGACGAGGCCCAAAGAGGCTGAAACTCTGCTACTGTAGTAGCAGAGTCTGCAGTTCCCTATTATAGGTTATGCATTATGCATTACTGTGCACATGTCTGAGTGTGTGTGTGTGTGTGTGTGTGTGTGTGTGTGTGTGTGTGTGCGATAGTATTGTAGCTCTCTCCGACATTATCTGCAGGTCTGCAGCTGACTGGAACCGTTTTATTGTCCTACGTGATGGAGAAGCAAAGAGAGTCATAGAACACATTTAATTGAGACTTGCACCATTCATTGCATGCACACAACCGCACTGCACCTTCTTGCAATTGGTGTAACCCTTTAAATCATTTAATTATTTGTTGCACTAATGGTCTATATTAACCTGAGGTATTTGCATGAGCTGCAGGAGTCCCTGTTGATTAGTGCAATTGATCTAATATAACAGCTTGAGTAATTAATGTAGCTTGCATATCAATAAATATCAATATCAATAAATATTTAAGTGCACCGTACCCATAGGTACTAGGACACCACGTGGTCCAATGCAGCACTGCACAAATTAAAAAGGATAGGGATAATACTATATATTATTACCATATATTAAACTGAACACGGCATATTTGCTTGCACATGCACATTCACATTCAACAGCACATGACTCTGGTGGACAGGAGAGTGTTCACCAGTAATATTTAATGTTATGCACATACGGCTTGCTGCATACCTTTGGAAAAGCGCTGCTCGGTCGAATAGTATTTTGTTGCAGCTCCCGGATTGCGCAATCGCATAAATGGCTGCAGCCCCCGTCTTCTGCAAAATCGGCGTCGCCTGCCCGGTAAACGCAGAAAGGCTTCTGCACGAAATTAGCTTCATTGGATAGCCATAGGAGATCAGTCTTGGTGTGTGATGTTTAGGCGCTTGGGCTGCTTCATCGCCGTGCAGCACAAGGCTGTCTGCCTTGTCCCTGTACATAAGGTATAGCGGGGTCAAGGGTCACATGGGTGCTGCACCCATGTCGCGGCAGTCTTAAAAAAGAGTCGGGCGTGGGTATGCGTGTGTGTTTTCCAGTGTTCTGTGCGCGTCTGGATGGTTCAACAGCAGATCTGTCGTCGGTGATGTCGGTTTTCGCTCCCATTCTGTCCTGGACCCGTGTCCAGGCTGAAAATCGGGCGTTAGGGCTCTAGCTCGCCGACAGCGGTTTGAACAGGGCTTCGGGGTTAGATTAGCAGTCGTGTGTGATAGTTGTCTCTTAGTTTTTGTGTGTTTTGACGGTTTTGATGACGATTTGACGGCGCCCATACGACGAGGTCATCGTTACGAGGCGTTCGTTCGCATTACACTCCAGGGGGAGGTCATCTGGCGGAGTGGCCACACTCCTGGCACTTGCCTCTACCCTTCCGACATGCTGGTGCTCCCTTGTCTGCAAAGGCTCGTGCTGGCAGCAATGCGAGGCCACCTTACATAGCATATACGCAACCACACGCGCACTATCATAATAATAATTTTATCTTGCATGCAATATGGCCGAAGGTGGTCATAAGGCAAGTGGAGAACATGCACATGCATGCAGTTGATACTTGATGGCCTTGGTATGCAGTCATGCATGCATTCACTCTTGCCCACACCTACCCACCCACCCACACATACATGCAAACAATGCTGTAACTGCAGACGGCTTCAATAATGAAGCCGTTTCGCCCTTCTGGGGCTCATCAGTGCAGTGCTCAAGCCAATTCACAGTCACACGCATGCACAGTCACACGCACAAGCAAGATGAGGCAAGATGTGGCAAGATTAGGTAAGATGAGGCAAGATATAGCAAGATTAAGCAAGATGAGGCAAATGAGGCAAAATGAGTCAAGATATTGCAAGATGAGGAAAGAAATAGCAAGATGAGGCAAGACGAGGCAAGATATAGCAAGATTAAGCAAGATGAGGCCAGATGAGGCAAGAAATAGCAAGATGAGTCAAGATATTGCAAGATGAGGCAAGAAATAGCAAGATGAGGCAAGATGAGGCAAGATATAGCAAGATAAAGCAAGATGAGGCAAGATGAGGCAAGATATAGCAAGATGAGGCAAGATATTGCAAAGATGAGGCAAGAAATAGCAAGATGAGGCAAGATGTGGCAAGATTAGGGCTTCAATAGTGAAGCCGTTTCGCCCTTCTGGGGCTCATCAGTGCAGTGCTTGCTCAAGCAAATTCACAGTCACACGCACTCGCCGCTGGAGCACCCGCCCACACCTACCCACCCACACCTACACGCACACAATGCAAAAACTGCAGACGGCTTCAATAGTGAAGCCGTTTCGCCCTTCTGGGGCTCATCAGTGCAGTGCTTGCTCAAGCAAATTCACAGTCACACGCACTCGCCGCTGGAGCACCCGCCCACACCTACCCACCCACACATACACGCACACAATGCAATAACTGCAGACGGCTTCAATAGTGAAGCCGTTTCGCCCTTCTGGGGCTCATCAGTGCAGTGCTTGCTCAAGCAAATTCACAGTCACACGCACTCGCCGCTGGAGCACCCGCCCACACCTACCCACCCACACATACACGCACACAATGCAATAACTGCAGACGGCTTCAATAGTGAAGCCGTTTCGCCCTTCTGGGGCTCATCAGTGCAGTGCTTGCTCAAGCAAATTCATATAAATAAATAAATAAATAAGGAGCACCATAATAATTTGGCTATAGGAGAAACACACAGGAACGCTTAACCACTATTTGTATTGTCATTTGTAAGCTGGAATCAGTGTGATTCGAATGAAAAACAACTAAATTCCTAACCCACCACCGACCCACCACAGGCATGCATGGCAAAGGGCATGCACGTACAAGGGGCCATCTTGTGGGAGGGACAACGCAATGACATCGCCCAACCTGGGGGACATTAGGCCAGGAATTAATCAGTTTGTTATTTGCTCAGTGGAGCTGTTTGTTGTGATTTGTGGTCGCAACAGTGGAGCTGTTTGTTGTGTTGTTGTGGTCGCAACCAGGAATGCAGATGGGACCATTTTGTGGGCGGGGTCTAGGCTAGCCCACAAAAGGAGGCGCCCATACAGCCAGTGCATTAGTCCAAAGAGAAAGAAGCGCAAGTTGACAATGGCGGGCGAAGAGGACCTCTTTTGGAAACTTCTGTGGAAATCGGCTTTTGCCCTGGCGGCACAGGGCTCACAAAGAGGTATGAGCAGTCCCTACAACACCACAATGGCCGGCTAACCTTAATCCCTAACAGTTTCAATCACTGATACCTTCAATACCAAGCCACCTATGTACGTACGTACGTACCTACCTAATATACCTACCTACCTACCTACCTACCTACCTACCTACCTACCTACCTACCTACCTACCTACCTACCTACCTACCTACCTACCTACCTACCTACCAAAGTAGCAATCACTGATACCTTCAGTACCAAGCCATCTACCTACCTACCTACCTACCTACCAAAGTAGTAATCACTGATACCTTCAGTACCAAGCCATCTACCTACCTACCTATACCTACCTTCCCACAGGCAGACAAGGAGGTGCATCCATCCATGAGCACCCCACAGAGACTCCCCCACAACTCCACACCCCTGAGACCCTTCCCCACCCCACTGAGGCTCACCAACAGCCCTACCCCGCTGAGACTGGCACAGAGCTCCAGCCTACCGAGACTCGCCCCCTCTCCACCGAGACGGGGACAGAGCACCCGCCCACTGAAGTGCCCACGGAGCACCAACCCATTGATACTGGGACCGAGCACCCACCCACAGAGACGGCCACGGAGCACCAACCCACTGAGATGGCCACCGAGAACCCACCCACCAAGGCGTCCACAGAGCACTCGCCCACTGAGACCGGGACAGAACACCCACCCACTGAGACCGGGACAGAACACCCACCCACTGAGACCGGGACAGAACACCCACCCACTGAGACCGGGACAGAACACCCACCCACTGAGACCGGGACAGAACACCCACCCACGGAGACCGGGACAGAACACCCACCCACTGAGACGGCCACAACACACCAATCCACCCCAACAAGGTCTCACACACACCAACCCATCCATCTTAAGAGAAACACTGCATGCCCACCTCCCTCACACTGTTTACATTGCAACAGAAATTTCATAGCCATACATACATACATACATACAAGTGAATTGGCGGCATAAATGCATTACATATGCGGCTTCTCTCTTACGCAGCAGTGACAGTGATGGTGGTAGCGACTACCAGCCACCAGCCAAACGGCGGCATCAAGGGACTGCCTCCAATAAAGGAGGACGCACGAGGAGCTACCTCGATATCCATGCTCCAGAGCATGAGGCACTACGCGAGAAAATGGACAAAATGAGGTGCTTTTTCACGGACCCGGTCAGCCTACAGAGGGGCCGGGACCCCATTGCATCAATCACATGGGAGAGAGTACAGCTGCACCATCTACGTAAGTCAGTGTACCTGCCACTTGTTACCCACCCATCCCCACGCACACAGACTATGCCAGAGGCTCCACACTACGTACGTAGATCACACATTATGTCTGTCTACACACCGTACAATTGAGACCCCCTCACCCGCTAATCCCTTTCCCTTGCACACACTTAGTCTTCTTTGCATACGTAAAAGAAGAACAGCAGACCAGCCCCGCCCTTGAGTGCCTCTTGGACGCTGAAATGATTGAGGGGTTCGTGTTAACCCTGAAAGAAAAGCCTCTCCAGGGCATCACCATTTCACGATACCTCGAAAACCTGAGGTATGGCCTACGCTACCTCTACATAAAGGATGGAAAGGAGTACAGCGAGCAGGAGCACTACATAAACGTGGGCAGACTCGGGGAGCAGTGCCGTAGGCAGGTCGTCTCCTCTACAGCATGCCGAAGCTGGCAAGCATTGCAAGCACAGCAGAAGTGGGCCGAATGGTGAGTCTGAGGGGGATTTGACAACTTTCAGTGGTGGGCTAAGTGTCAAAGCTATACCAAAGAGTTGCATTGGAGCAACTCAAAGCCTTACATATACCTACTCCACGGCGTCCATGCCACCCTCCCCTACCCTCCTCCCTTCTCTATGCAGGGATGACATTCTGGCCGCAGTCAAAGAGCAGAAGGGTCTCTTTGAAGGAGCAACCCGCCCCCGCATAAAGGCCCAGGAGTCTCAGAAACTACTGGCCATGCTCTTCTACACCGCCCTCCCACCTGGCCGTGCAAAGGAGTTCCAAACGTTACACGTGGCCATCCACGACAAACTACCTATGCCAGTGGTGGACCAAGCGAGGCCAAACTGCCTCTACATCACTACGGATGGCAGGCAAGCCTACCTTCTATTGGCCGATTACAAGACTCACAAGAGTTACGGGGACCACTTCCTCCCCCTGGACGATGACAGTCAGCTATTGAGTCACCTTGTGATACACCTAAGTCACCACAGGGAGGTCCTGCTGGGAGCAGGACAACAGACCACTGCCCTCTTCTTAGTGAGTACAAGACATACATATAACTATATATATGGTACACCTATGCATGTATACACCACCACCGGAATCACCGCTATCACCATCACAGTGCAGTTGTCGTTCTCTAACTCAATTCTTTCTTTGGTACAGAACGATAGGGGAGCACCATACAGTGCCAGTTCGTGGACTGCCTACATTGAGGGAATCTTTGAACGCCACATTGCGAAAAAGATTGGCCCCACTTTGCTGAGATCCATTTTCGTTACCCACTGTGAGAAGTCAAACCTTTCAGAAGCAGAAAAGGAGTCTATGGCCACAGCCATGCGGCACAGCAGGCGAGCGGTGAGCAAGCACTGACATGTGCATTCAAACCCTACTCACTCCATTGCAACCAGCATGCACAAACATATGTCCACCCATGAACCTATGCCTACCAACTTTAACGTGAATCCCTATCCACTCGTGAATATGCAGCAAAAAGAGCATTACGACAGACGCACACAGGTGGACAGGGAAAAGAAGGGCAGGAAGTACACCGGAGGCCTACTTGAGAAGGCCCTGTCCTCGGCAACCACCACCACTGAGGACTCGGCCGGGCCATCCACCAGAGAGCCACCAACTGACAGCGACAGTGACAGTGACAACGAAGGACCTGATCTAGGAGACATTGTCGCAATCGTGCTGCCAGACTCCACCGCAGTGAAGCCAAAAGTTGACGTGGGCAAAGTCATGCGGATTGACAAAGCCAAGACGACGCTCAGGTATTTGCCACTCAACCACGTTGGAGGTAACAGATACCACTGCAAACTCGGGGATATACGGAAAGCCACTGTGGATCAGTGGGTATATCCCGTAGATTTCCAGTACAAAGCCACAGAGAACACCTATCAACTCCTATCCACCCCAACAGAAATTCACCTACACAAACACCCACTTACATGACTCTGTTTAAAATTTGCTATCACCCACTATCAACGACTGTACCTGTTGCATTAGCAATTTGTAATCATGACGGTAAGCATGTGTAGCGATCCATCCACGACACCTAACTTCACGATGGCACCCAATTATGCGCAATAGAACGACGGCATAGAATAGAGACTAGGTAGCAAATTTGGGACCTAAATTGTCACTGAGGAGCAGCTGGTCTAACGCCACACAACACCTAACTACTACACATGTACATAGTCACTACGTGGTGCGTGCTGGGGGAGACTCACCTATGACCGACGCTAAGGCTGTGGCTCTTTGGCTGCATGTGCACAAGACAACACATATGTAAATGATTTCCGTACAACCAAACCTATCGGGCAAAACGTACTGTAGGCACAGGAGGACTTGATGGTGGGCCATAAGTGCATTCCTACGCAGATATGCTATGTTTCATAGGGCTAAAGCGCGTCCATGGCGCCTGATTCTGACTATACCCCAACTGCACCTTAGCAGAAAGGTCTACGGCGAGTCTACAGCGCCGTTTCTAGGGACAGGAGGCCTCCATGGTCATTTCTAGAGAGCTAAGGCTAGCATAGAATGCTTGCTGTGCATACAATACGTGGAATTGCAGCATAAAAGGACTGTGGCGAGTCTACAGCGACGTTTCAGGGCACATGAGGCCTCAATGTCTACTACAAGCGAGCTCAGACAAGTCTACAACGCACGCCTTCCGCGCTGAAGATAGAACCCTAACCCTAACACTAATATGTGCATTATGTGCTTAGGCATGCGACACAAAGTTGCAGCCAAGGTTCCCTACTTGGATACCACCTGGAACAATGGGAAAAAGAGCAAATGTACATGTCAAGTTCACTAAAGAGGACTCACTTCTACAAGCTAGTAATGGTAAGGCATGAACAAAACCACATTCAGCAAAATCCCCAAGAGTCCCACGGTGAACTGCACAAAGGTGCGCGGCCGCTCACTGCAAAACAAAACCCAAAGCAACAAAGCAGTCCTAGCTACCGAAAAAGGGACAGGGGCGAATTTGGCAGCCCGTTAAGAGCAAAAGTATCAAAAGCACCATAACCAAAATGTGGCCCAGAGCCCACGGACCTCAGAGGCCCGGAATATCCGCAGTGGTGAGCCATTTTGCCAGGAAGAGTGGCCCAAAAGTGGAATGAAAGGTGGCCCAAAAACTAGAAAGTGGCACATTTTGGTGGCCCAGAATCTCAAAAGTGGCACATTTTGAAATGGGCCAAAGTGACCCAAAATTGTCTAGGGTGGCCCGGAAATCCGCCCAGTGGCCCAAAATTGCGGCGGAGTGGCCCATTACGACAAAACGGTGGCCCAAAACGGCCTCCGGTGGCCCGAAATGGGCCACTAACGATGGCCCTAACCCTAACCCTAACCCGAACCCTAACCTTGTGATCGTGCTTGCCAAACCTTCACCCATCGAGAATCTTTAGCTGAACCTTTACCACTGTGGAACCTTTAGTTAAACCTTTACCCGTGTTGAACCTTTATCTACCCCTTGATCCTAACCCTAACCCTAACGTAACCCCGACCCACCCTAGTATCATCCTAAGGCACCCTAGTTGCACCCTAGGATTGACAGAAAGTCTTAGAACGTGAATGGGGTGACATAGGGTTGTACTAGGGTGCCTTAGGGTAGTACTAAGGTGCCTTAGGGTTTGCCCAGGGTGTCTCATTGTCCCAAGGCGCCCTAGTTGCACCCTAGGATTGACAGAAAGTCTTAGAACGTGAATGGGGTGACATAGGGTTGTACTAGGGTGCCTTAGGGTAGTACTAAGGTGCCTTAGGGTTTGCCCAGGGTGTCTCATTGTCCCAAGGCGCCCTAGTTGCACCCTAGGATTGACAGAAAGTATTAGGACGTGAATGGGGTGACATAGGGTTGTACTAAGGTGCCTTAGGGTTTGCCCAGGGTGTCTCATTGTCCCAGACACCCTAGTTGCACCCTAGGATTGACAGATTGCTCACAATGAAGCTTGGAACAGGCTGCAGGCAGCACTTAGTACCATTGGTGTTAATAGTGCTAAATTGTTGAGGTCAGGACAGGAGGACAAAAAATTGGCTTCTCAGACAGAGGCTATATAACAGTAGTCTGAAGCCAGAACAGTACTACAGAAGAAGGAAGGAGAATTTCAAAGACGAATATGACAAACTTACCTCTATCTTGCTGGACTCCACAACTGACACTGCCTCCCGGTCTCCCACTGCCTCCCGGTCCCCCACCACCTCCCGGTCCTCCACCACCTCCCGGCCTCCCACTGCCTCCCGGTCCACCACTGCCTCCCGGTCCCCCACTGCCTCCCGGTCCCCCACTGCCTCCCGGTCCCCCACTGCCTCCCAGTTTCCTGCTGCCTCCAGGCCCACTACTGCAGCTGCCTCCCGGTCCCCCACTTCCTCCTGGTCCCCCACTGCCTCCCGGTCCCCCACTGCCTCCTGGTCCCCCACTGCCTCCCGGTCCCCCACTGCCTCCCGGTCCCCCACTGCCTCCCGGTCCCCCACCGCCTCAGGGTCCCCCACCGCCTCCCGGTCCCCCACCACCTCCCGGTCCCCCACTGTCTCCTGGTCCCCCACCGCCTCCCGGTCTCCCACTGCCTCCTGGTCCCCCACCGCCTCCCGGTCTCCCACTGCCTCCCAGTCCCCCACTGCCTCCTGGTCCCCCACCACCTCCCGGTCCCCCACTGTCTCCTGGTCCCCCACTGCCTCCTCAGTCACTTTCATCATATCTTCCATCAAGTCCTTCTCCATCACTTTCTCCTACTCTTCAGTCGGCAGGGAATGGAGCCACACAATCCAGTGAGAGTGACAGCAGCAGAAACAGTGAGAGTGACAGCAGCAGAAACAGTGAGAGTGACAGCAGCAGAAACAGGGAGAGTGACAGCAGTAGTGAGTATTTACCTCCTTCGCCAAAGCAAAGGAAAAGGAGGTACAATGACTTCAGTGGACATCCAACAGTGACCACTGAGATGGAGCAATTGGAGGACTTCTTCTGCTCTCCGAATAACCTGTTGAGGGAGGGGCATGCAGTCTCCCGAGAAACATGGAGAAAGATGAGGCTACATTTTCTCCTTCTACTTACATTTGCACAAGATGAGAAGAAAGTGGAGCCCACAATGAATGTAGTGGAAGATCGGGAAATGGTGGGCAGCTTCTTGAAATGGCTACAGAAGGATAGGGCACTACGGGCTTCTACCTTGGGCACCTACACAGACCATTTAATTAATGGATTAAGATTCAGCTGCAGCCGCACGGGAACTGACTACAAATGTCATCCCATGTACAGATGGCTCACCGCAAAGAGCAAGGAGTACCGTCAAACGACACACTCCACTGCACGTGACAGCTGGCAGAGCCTAGCACAGAAGAAACAGTGGATAGACTGGTATGTTCTGTGTGTATGTATGTGTGAATGTACTTAGTACTATTTACATTATGTCTGTATACATGAATGCGTGCATGCATGCATGTATGTATGTATGTATGTATGTATGCATGTATGTAAGTATGTATGTACGTAAGTTTGGTCTGTGTGTGTGTGTGAGAGAGAGAGAGAGAGTACAATTAAGGGAGAAAGTGCTACAGCATTTTTTGTACGTAGGTTTAGAAGTTAATCTTGACTTCTCGTGTCATGCAGGACAGAGGTACTGGATACGGTGGCAAACTGCAAGGAGGACTTCGAAAAAGAAGACGACTCCAGACGAAAAGCAGTGCTGTCACAAAAGCTGCTCGCTTTGCTATTCTACACCAACTTGCCCCCACAACGGTGCAAGGAATATCAAAGCCTCCAGTACAAAATACACAAGAGGCGAGTGCTACCACCACCAGGAGATCGGGATCCTAGCAGTCTCAACTGCCTCCACATTCTGGAAGATGGCAGTGCAGCATACCTATCCCTGGCTGAGTACAAAACACAGAAAGCACATGGTGATGATTACCTGCCACTTCTGTCAGATTCTCCTTTGCTGGAGCACCTCAGCATTCACATTCACCAACACAGACCAAATCTGCAGGGGAAAAAAATGTGACAATCTGTTTGTCACAGAAAGGGGGAATCCCTTTCCCATCTCCATGTGGACGAATTACATACAGGGCATCTTCCAGCACTACACTGGCCACAAAATCGGCCCCAGTCGCCTGCGATCCATCTTCACAACATTCAATGAAAAGCAGGAAGATGTATCAGAGCCGCTGAAGGTCTCACTGGCATCTTGCATGAAGCACTCCCGCGAAACAGTAAGCTGCACATTCACAAACATTGGGTTGCAAATATTTGCACTTTTACCATGATTTTCAACCACTGTGCAGCAGAAAAGAGACTATGACAGAAGAACTCTCCTCGACAAGAGGCAGGCTGGGCAGGCATACACCAACGACCTCCTTAAAACCAGAATGGAGTGGGGACACACCTCAAAAGTATGTCATACGAGTGCACTTTAGAGGATGCACTAGGGCATGCACATCACCCTACTGTCACATCCCCTCTCCAAACTGCAGCAGGAGCACTATGCCATAGCATCAGGAGGTGGTAGCAAGAGGTCAGCCACAAGTAAGGACCTCTCGAGCTCCCAGCCTGGACCTTCAAGGGTGATCACCCCCACTGACAGCGATGACAACGAAGACAGGGCTGGCCTGGGAGATTTGGTAGTCATTGTGTTACCTGGATCAACAGCCATCCAGCCCTTGGTAGAGCTGGGCCAGGTCGTGAGAATCAGTGCAGATCAGGCGCAGTACCGCTACGTGCCATTCCAAAATGTCAGTGGCAACACCTACCGATGCCAAGTGGGACACGTGGGCCGGGCAGCACTACAGGACATAGTCTTCCCAGTGGGAGCAGAGTACGATGAAGAGGTCAAGGCATACAGACTACTGGTGAACCCCCTGGACATCCACAATGTCAAGCATACCGACATTCAATAGATGACTTACATTACCTCTTCATTTCCCTATTTGCTTTGGGTAACTTTACAAATTACTAGTTTGCTCTCATTTCAGTATCATTTCACATTTCAGTCGTCTTAAATATCAATGACTGATTAGCTATATAGCTGATTGGTTAATACTTTCAACGAAAAACTCCAATGCATGACATGCCTCGTCACACAGTGTATTTGTCAATTCAGGCATGCTGAGTAGATAGAATTTCCAGAACAATGATAATACGCAGCTAGGATATTCAATTTCAAGGTGGCAAAGACACTTAGATGGAAATGCCCTACATCTGAGCTCTTTGTTGACACCAGTGTCTAACAACTTTACAATGCAATTATATTAACCCTTAGGTCCCATCCCCCACAGCACTATCATACCTCAAAGGATTCCTGCCAATCTGTCTCAAGGCGTTCGCCATTTTTGTCACTACAAAATGTTATTCATAGGCAACAAATTGAGACAATAACGATATTCATAGTGATGGCTGGTAACCCTTCTTAGGGTAAAAAAATTGTCTAAGAAGAGCTGCAACTGAAACGAATTCGATCGATTAGAAGGAGCACGAAGCCCCCTAATCCCTTCTACGCGTAAACTGAGCGAACGCGAACAAGACACGCGTTGAGCTGCTTCTATCTGCATTAACGCAATTAATACAGTTGGACTTGTATTTACCGCATGCAGGATTGATACACTGTACAAATGTCCAGGTCTGCTTGTAGCAGCTCCTATCTGACCATACATTATCTGCCTTTTTGGGACAGTGCCTGCACATGTAAGGGGGGGCCCGAGGGCGCATACTTACACAAGCAATTGTGATGACCATAATCAAGTCAATATTATTTCGCCAACAGCTTGCGGCACTCCCTGGTGGAACCCCGCCCACTGACAAATTTGCAAAATTCAAAGTCCATTCTCTAGGTGGATTTCACTCTAATGCAATATTCACTCGTGCCACGCAATAGTGCAGTGTCACAGCTGTATCACGGTGCAATATCAGCATGTCACTTCTCATCTGCAGGTTCAAATGCCACTGTTGGACCCCATGAATAGCTCATGTGGACAGCCATCTAATTGCATTCCTAGCTAGCTAATTGGCACCCCATCTAGAGTTTCTCATTAGCAATCTATCACACATGAACATTAGACACTGTCTGCCTTCCTGCATACAGGCTGTAAGCAGGTGCCGGGGGAAACCCCCCTCACAAACCTCCAGTCATCACTTCTGATGCATCCCACATGCACAGATGGATCCCTCTGGGCATGTGGGATGCATTGATGGATCCATCCATGCATGATGGACGGATGTATCATGAAATGGTACATTGTCAGATGTGCCATGATGCCTTCCCGATGCTGTCCACCTTCTTATAATTAGCTGCATACAGTCTTCAAGCAGGTGACAAAGACAATGCCCCAAACAAACTTGCGGCAGTTGTTCCCACATAGACAGCGCTGCCATGCTGTATGTTCAAATGCCACTGTTGGACCCCATGAATAGCTCATGTGGACAGCCATCTAATTGCATTCCTAGCTAGCTAATTGGCACCCCATCTAGAGCTTCTCATTAGCAATCTATCACACATGAACATTAGACACTGTCTGCCTTCCTGCATGCAGTCTGTAAGCAGGTGACAGAGACAATGCCCCATGCAAACCAACTGGCGGCGGTTGTTCTGAAGTGGGCCGGGCGCAAATGTGTGAAAGAATATATAAAATTTTAGAAAGTCCTCCAGCAGCAGTACATATCAGCTCTTGCACAACTAGCCCAACTATAACTCCACCCACCCCCACGCCCTTTCGCCATGCATCTTGACACGTCCAGCCATTGGACCATGCAATGCAAGTGGAAATACGGATGGCTGCATGCAGGTCCCCGTGGTAAGTCCCTTCACAAATACCCAGCCATCCCTCCTGATGCATCCATCATGCACAGATGGATCCCTCTGGGCATGATGGATGCACGTGTCATGACATTGCACATGACCCCATGTGTCATCTCGCATCTTCGATGCAATGGATCCCATGCATGACCTTGGGAATACAGGTAACACACATTGCAATGTACCAGCCTGTCCTGCTAGCCCCTCCCAGTATACAATGTCCTGCTTACCCCTCCACTTGGAGATGCATTAGTAATTTGGCCGGGGATTGCGGCAGGTTGGATTTTTTGAAATATGCGCTGGAGCACGCAATGTCAAGTGTACCATGCAAATTTGGCCTATTCAGATCCCACTTTGCTTGTACACTTTTGAAGGCCAAAAATGCACCCTTATGTATGGGAAGATGGGCTGCTCCAAGTTCTGCTTGTAGCAGCCCCTATCTTCATGTGCGTAAGGGTGCATTTTTGGCCTTCAAAAGTGTACAGGCAACGTCGGATCTGAATAGGCAAAATTTGTATGGTACACTTGACATTGCGTGCTCCAGCGCATATTTCAAAAACTCCAACCTGCCGCCATCCCCGGCCGAATTATAGAGGTCCCTAACCTTAGCCCCGCCCACAAGCCTCAACTGCAGATTGCAGCCCATTTACGCCCGATGACGCATGGACTCATGTGCAATGTCATGACACATGCATCCCACATGCCCAGAGGGATCCATTTGTGCATGATGGGTGCATGAGGAGTGAGGGGGTGGTGAGTTTCTAGGGGATTGTCCCCCATCTGTATCTACATCTATATACCCAATATGTCACTACGTGCATGGCATGATCCATGTGCATGATGCATGAGGACACATGGGGTCATGTGCAATGTCATGACACATGCATCCCACACGCCCAGAGGGATCACTCCATGCATGATGGATGCACGAGGAGTGAGGGGGTGGTGAGTTTTAAGGAATTGTCCCCCATCTGTATCTACATCTATATACCCAATATGTCCCTACGTGCATGGCATGATCCATGTGCATGATGCATGAGGACGCATGGGCTCATGTGCAATGTCGTGACACATGCATCCCACATGCCCAGAGGGATCACTCCATGCATGATGGATGCATGAGGAGTGAGGGGGTGGTGAGTTTTAGGGGATTGTCCCCCATCTATATCTACATCTATATGCCCAACATGGATCATGCCATGCACGTAGGGACATATTGGGTATATAGATGTAGATATAGATGGGGGACACACACACAACCACACAAATGCATCAGACAAGCACAAGCACAATCGTCAAGCACAAATATAGCATCAATTGCAGGGAACTGCAGACTATGGCACGAGCATGCCATAGTTTCGACCTGTTTGGGTCTCATCAGTGCAGCGTACCCTGCGCATGTGGGACATGACCGCAGCTAGCCCAATTTGTTTATTTTAGCGTGAACCGTGCGGTTTCATCACATTCTTCGGCGTTACCGTGGTTACGCATGTGACAGCGTGTGATGTGCGCGTGACTCGCAAGACGAATTGTACGGGACCAGTGACCGACGGGATGTTCAAGGTACTGGGGGGGGGCATCCAAATAAAATACAATAAAAATTTAAGTCACTGACAATGGAACACAAAAACAATCTTCTTAATAAGATAAAACGATTTCTTCTTGTTTTTGTCTAATCTATTATACATGGTTTGAATCTTTTTTATCTCAGTCTCGGCAAGCTGCATGAGGGAGGTGGGCAGGGGAGGAAGAGTAGGGTAATGAATGGTACTGCAGGTGTATGCATATATGTGCAGATGGTAGATACAAGGTACAAGGTATATTTACCTTCTCAGAAAAATTGGCAGATTCCAGCACAATGGCCCCCGCTCTTAAAAATATTTCTGTATTAGTAGAATAACATTTAAACATTAATTCCACCATGATGGCTATTGTTCTTTTCCAGGGTAAAAGTTGAGCGATTGAGGGCCACTGTAAGGGGGAGGGGAGAGGGAGGTGCAGAGGATGCAGGAGAGAATGAAGGATTCATACAGTCCGTAGCAAGGTTTTATGTGTAGTCATCTGGCCTGTGTGTGTGTGTGTGGTATGGTGTGTGTGTGTGTGTGTGTGTGTGGTATGGTGTGTGTGTGTGTGTGTGTGTGTGTGTGTGTGTGTGTGTGTGTGTTGTGTGTGTGTGTGTGTGTGGTATGGTGTGTGTGTGTGTGTGTGTGTGTGTGTGTGTGTGTGTGTGTGTGTGTGTGTGTGTGTGTGTGTGTGGAAACTAAAAATTCACCACCGGTTCCACTCTCACTCTCCTGCAGCACATGAGAGAGAAGAGGACAGTGAAACTACTTATAACTAACTATTGGTGGACTCCTGGGCCTCCTGCACACTCAAGATCACTTCATGGACTAAAGTGAACTCCACTTACAGAGTCACCCTCCCTGGGGGAGAGGGCCGGTCCAACCTGCAGCACATGAGAGAGAAGAGGACAGTGAAACTACTTATAACTAACTATTGGTGGACTCCTGGGCCTCCTGCACACTCAAGATCACTTCATGGACTAAAGTGAACTCCACTTACAGAGTCACCCTCCCTGGGGGAGAGGGCCGGTCCAACCTGCAGCACATGAGAGAGAAGAGGACAGTGAAACTACTTATAACTAACTATTGGTGGACTCCTGGGCCTCCTGCACACTCAAGATCACTTCATGGACTAAAGTGAACTCCACTTACAGAGTCACCCTCCCTGGGGGAGAGGGCCGGTCCAACCTGCAGCACATGAGAGAGAAGAGGACAGTGAAACTACTTATAACTAACTATTGGTGGACTCCTGGGCCTCCTGCACACTCAAGATCACTTCATGGACTAAAGTGAACTCCACTTACAGAGTCACCCTCCCTGGGGGAGAGGGCCGGTCCAACCTGCAGCACATGAGAGAGAAGAGGACAGTGAAACTACTTATAACTAACTATTGGTGGACTCCTGGGCCTCCTGCACACTCAAGATCACTTCATGGACTAAAGTGAACTCCACTTACAGAGTCACCCTCCCTGGGGGAGAGGGCCGGTCCAACCTGCAGCACATGAGAGAGAAGAGGACAGTGAAACTACTTATAACTAACTATTGGTGGACTCCTGGGCCTCCTGCACACTCAAGATCACTTCATGGACTAAAGTGAACTCCACTTACAGAGTCACCCTCCCTGGGGGAGAGGGCCGGTCCAACCTGCAGCACATGAGAGAGAAGAGGACAGTGAAACAGCTTATAACCATAGGTGGCCTCCTGGGCCTCCTGCACACACGCACACACACACCTCCTTCCTGACCCGTCCATAGAGGCACTGCAGGTGCTGCAGTTCGGCTTTCACTGTACAGCAGGAGGGGAGTGAGGGGTGGGTGGGCGGTGGAACAGAAGAAAGAACCAAGACTGAGAAAGTGATAACAAAATACAGTAATGGAGATGGCAAGTAGACTAAGGATACTGACCAGCCTGCAGCTCTGCATCCTTTGATGTAATCTCATCTCTGAGCCTCTCCACGAGGTTCCCGAGTTCCTACACACACACAGTCATGTCTGTACAGCAACACTCACAGACACACATACACATACACACACACGCACACATACACGCACACACACACACATATACACACAACACACACAACACTCCATGTGTGTACATATATCCTAGAGAAAGATACACATGTGTACACTGTACTTTGCATGAAGGACACTTTTCAACTGCAGCTGCTCCATTACTAGCAACCTGAGTGGGGAAAGAGATGGTGTTTTCTTATAATCCGCAGTATGAGCGAAGTGTCTTGGTCTGCACCTTTGGTGGAGATTCTTTCACTCTGTTACAGTAGGAGGCAGAAAACAGTTAGTGTAGTACATCTACAAATACGGGCGTACCAATTTAAGTGAAGCACACTAACCTCTTTCTTCCATCAATGATATCTGTGTGTAGGGGGAAGGGAAGGTTAACCATTAAAATGCAACACATTCCATGATAGTACGCAGACTTACATCTCTTCTTTCTCGGGCCATCTACTGTTACTTTTGTGGCCTCCTCATAGGTGGCCATTGTAGGAGGACGGGTGCCCACCTTGATGTGAAGCGTAAACATCTTCCCTGCACAAACAACAGAGTGTGGCAGGATCCCTCAGTGTACACACATGTCCACGCAACAACAACAGCAACAACAACAAATGCATAGAGCTAATACCAACCACAGGACAGCTCCAAACACACACTGAAATACTAGCACAGGAAGACAGCGTGACCTCTCAAAGTACAAATTTGGCTCGGAAGAAAATGGGTATTTTTTGCCTGTTCCTTGTCTAAGTGCTTGTCATTTTCGTGGACCAGTTATCGACCAAGAGTATCGATGATCGACCGCACGTACAAACCCCTATGCCAATAATCGATTGATTCACATAAATCGTTCGGTAACTTCGCTTCGCAACCACCCAGCAATCTGGGATTGGCCAGGATTGCAGAGCAATGTGTGCCACGTCTGTATAGCAGATTTCGAGACGGTAACGTTCGCGAGTTATAATGCGTTTAGACCAGACGCGTACACGTTTACTCTTCGCTGGTTGGAGCAGCTACAATTTTCTGGTAAAGAAGCCCTTCCCTCTCTTAAAGACGACAGCTAATGTTTCCCAGACTCTTCAAAAAGCCTTCTATCAACGCGCAAAGGTCCCTCACTTTGTTTACAGTTCCGTAAATGTCTACAAACTATCCGTGCATGTTTCAGGATACTATACCGGTCGATAATTGGCAGGTTACGCTACATAAAACGTTCTCCATACATATAGCTATTTGCTGAAGTTTAGACCTAAATGTCCTGGAATATGAAGTCATTCAATTCACTCCTCGCTTTGTGAGAGTCGACTGAACGCAAGTGTTCCGTTGTTTTACCCGCGTTCCGTTTTACCCCGCTTTACCCTACTATCCAATTATCGCTCGAAAAGCTATTAAACACTGGCTGACCAAGACGACCCGTCTATCAACTTAAAGGCCGTCGTTCCTCCTTCCGCTTCCTGTACCTGCTACACACGAGCGAAAGTAGTCATTTTACCTATCCTTGCTGTACATAACTGGAGCGAGCCGAACTCGGAAAGTATTTAAATTTAGTTGGCAAAAGATCTATTGGCACAAACCAGCTGCTGAAGAAGGAAAGAAAAAAGAATCATGTATACCGTGCACATCTCATACACATCCATCACCTCACACACACATGCACACACGCGCACACGCACCACACACACACACCCCTTCCAGACGAGGCCATGAACCGTAGTTCCGGAAATGTAGCCACGTTATTGTGGCACACCGCGGTGTTATTCTCTACTGGGCTTTTGGTTCCTTCCTTGCTTCGGCATGATACTTCGACTTTTGTTCCGTCAGGAACACACACCGTGAATACTTTGAACAAAACCCTCGCCTTTACCTTCAGGAGAGGGGGAAGCGCACTGCATGAGATAGTTCGATTATCTGTTGCAACTGTCCTTGCTTCTGCCATAGTCACTGAGTGCTTAGGAGGCTGCAAGGACAGCCGCGCAGCTTTATACCGTACGTCGGGGAATATTGGCGGGACATTAAATTTGGCGGTATGCATGGCGGTGTTCAGAAATCCCGCCAAGTTAAAACCCGTATACGTATACACGTTACGCAAGCGGACGGGTTATGCATGAAATTCGGATTGCATAACCCGACCTCCCGTCCGCTTGCGTAACAGGTATACGTATACAGGTATTAACTTGGCGGGGTTTCTGGCAACATTAAATTTGGCGGTATGGCGGTTTCAGAAACTCGTCTAATTTGGCGGGTTCCTCGAAACCGCCATACCGCCAAGTTTAATGTCGCCAGAAACACCGCCAAGTTAAAACCCGTATACGTATACACGTTACGCAAGCGGACAGGTTATGCATGAAATTCGGATTGCATAACCCGTCCGCTTGCGTAACAGGTATACGTATATGGGTATTAACTTGGCGGGGTTTCTGGCAACATTAAATTTGGCGGTATGGCGGTTTCAGAAACTCGTCTAATTTGGCGGGTTCCTCGAAACCGCCATACCGCCAAATTTAATGTCGCCAGAAACCCCGCCAAGTTAAAACCCGTATACGTATACCCGTTACGCAAGCGGGCGGGTTATGCATGATCTTGCATAACGCGACCGCTTGCGTAACGGATATATGTGTATGAGATGTGCACGGTATGCGTGATTCTTGTTTCTTTCCTTCTTCAGCAGCTGGTTTGTGCCAATAGATCTTTTGCCAACTAAATTTAAATACTTTCCTAGTTGGCTCGCTCCAGTTATGTACAGCAAGGATAGGTAAAATGACTCATATGAAGTTGTTGCGATCATTTCGCTTCTGGGAGCGCTTTGATGTGTTCCAGCGCTAATTAGTTGTAATTGCTTCTAATTAGACGTCTGCGGGTAGTCCCGTTTCCACGTACGCGTTACCCTCCGTCTTTTACCGTTTCACAGAAGTGTAAAGTTGTTTTGTTTATTGAGTGTGAAAGCGGATAGCTAGTCTCTCTGGATCCTGGAATTGCGACCGCGACAGAAGAGGAGTGTGCCACAGACGTTCAGACTGCCAAGGCCCGTCAAGCGGAGGAGAGAAGAAGAGAGACTCTTTCCAGTCGAGATTATCGAGCGGGATGAACCGAACAGACGGTGAGCGTACGTAGCTAGCTACGCTATAACAACTTGATTTAGATTCGTATACTGAACCAATCGTTCCTAGGATATACTTTTGGTGTGCAATGAAGGGCACGTTTGCGCCTACGTACAGAGTGTCATATTTCGCTACTATGCGGTAGCTATCGATAGCGTTAGATAACGATTGCAGCTTTGATGCTTAATCATAAATGTAATATACGTAAACGGCTTTCTCAGGTACAAAGTTCACTACGTTGGATATAGCACCATACACGATGAATGGAAAGATGAGGATGATTTGGAACCCATCAGTGAAGAGAAGGAAGAAAGTAAGTGTGAAGTGTGATATCTGTGATTGTGTGTTTGTGTTTATGCTGGTGGGGATGAGAATCTGAGGGCGAGTTCACGGTGTGCGTGTGTGTGTGGGTGGGTAAACTCTTAGGTATGTGTGTAGGTTCCTATATAATATTGTATGTTTGATGTTCTCTTCATGTAGCTGAACATGTGTTGCCGTACTCATGCCACCGTGAGTTGGCATATCAAGTCAAGCTGACATTGACATCGTCACGGAAGAGATCACCAGCAGTGCGGTTGGAAGTGCCAATGGACCTTCTCACTTTCCGCGGATGTCTGGCACATTATAGCACAAAGCTCCCTACATGTGTGCGGCAGCAGCCAGTATATGGAATCAAAACTTTTGAGGAGACTTTTGCTATTGTCACCGAGAGAGCGTGCAGTACTAGCACCAAAGAAAGAGTTTGATAGAGGTGGACCAAGATGGAAAGGTGGTCAGATGTCTAAGTGGTGGATATGTTTTAGTTTTTTAATTTGTGCGCATAGATGGTACTTTTGCTCAGGATTCAACTGTTTGTAACATTCAGTAGTGACTGTGTGTAATCTCTTGGACGTGCCTTAGAACCTCATGTACCAGCTTTGTTTTGTCATTGACAAATGGCTTTTATCAAAGTCACCAACAGACAGTAGATTATCATTTACTGATAGATTTGGTCTCTGTGTGACAATTTCCTTGACTTAAGAGTGCTTTGTGTGAGTTGGTCATTTCTCATGCATCATGTTTGTCGTGTGGGTGCGTGTGCATTTTGTGTGTGTCTGTGTGTGTGTTGTGGTAGCACTATTGCATGTTAAGGTATGCTGCACTGAAGAGGCCTAATGAGGCCGAAACAGTTTCCTGGGCTACCAGCTTACTGTCTGCAGCTCCTTGCAATATGCAGTAAATATGTATCTTTATGGCACAATGTATGATAGTGATTCCCCTAGTGAGATCACTAGTCATACAGGTATGGTATGTTTATAATTTGAAATGCTGTGTTATGCCAAACATGGTTGTATATAGGCATAATTATATCCCTTAAATCACAAATGGTAAAGGGCAAACATTCCTGTGTTACTATGGCTACGCATGTGACTGCGCGTGATGTACTCGTGACTGGAACCCCTTGATTGCATTGCGTCACTCAGACGTCACATCCGGTAGATTGTGCAATATATCCTCAAAGTCTCAGTGCGCTCGTATGGAAGCCCGGGTTTGAGAGCAGCTAAGGCGGCAAGCCAGCCTAGGATATCGATCATGCGGCTGATATTTCGGCGATATAAAGCAGGAGGAGGCGATTTGTTGTGGAAGCAAGGCGCACAAATGCATGGCACACGCGGCACAAGGCATAATGGTAAGGTGTCATCGCCTGCGTGTACCGCGGATGTTCGCAAGTTGGACGCGTACACTGTGTTTCAGCATTGTGACGGTAGTGGTGTGTGCATGTGTTTGATAGCGTGTGCGTCTGTCATTTCTTTTTGCGCTAGGTTGCGTGTTCACACGTATATCGACAGTGTGTCCATGCCAGCGTGTTCGCTTGTGTCTGACAGTGACTGTGTGCCACAATTTCTATAGTGCCACTGCGTACATGTATTTGATTAGTGTGTATGTTTGTGTGTTTGTGTCTGTGCTGACATCTGTGAATGCGCTTTGGCAGTTTTGAATGAATATCTGTACTTCATGTACACATGTACTTTGATGTTATCTGTGGGCATCTTTGGCATGTACTGTTTGTGTCAGTTCAGCCTGAGCTATGCTGGTGGTGTATGTGTTTGATGGCAGCATCTTTAAGTGTGCAATGTACTTGGTACTGTGTTATATATGCATAGGTATGTTAGTTATGTGCGTACAGTGCATGTAATTAATGTACTTGCCTGTGCATGCTGTGTGCATGTTGGGCAAGGTTGAGTGGGAAAAGCCCTGAGCAATCCAATCATAATGTTACACAATTGCTTTGCCAAGGTTTGTTTACATTACATCCATCTGGTCTTCCTTTTGCAGCCTAAAGTCAGTGATGCCATGCTCATAGTGCACAAATGTGCTATACAGTACTTTTTGGGTTGGTTGTCCCAACCGGATGGTTGCAATCGGTTATCAATTATCAACCTGGTGACGTCATTTTTGCGTGACTTTTAGTATACCCATTCTATTGGCAGACAGTGTACAGGAGATTCAGGGTACGTGGCGAAGGTGGGCGACCTGAATAACCGACTGGTCATGATTCGACAGTTTTCTGAGCGGTCTGGAACGCGGGTTACAGAAAATTGTTGCAAGCGATCAGTACGCTTTGTTCCAGTCTTCCTCGTTCCAAACGCCGCTGCTTCAGCTAGACTTGTAGCCGCCATAATGACGTCACCAGGTTGTAAATTGATAACCGATAACCATTTGCATATATCCAGTCGGGACAACCAACCCAAAAGTTCTGTAGCATTGTAGAAATGACGTATCTTTTTCTTAATTTATATGAATTTGATTTTGTATGTATATCTGTATTAATATATTAATGTAATGTAGAATTATTGAATCTACATAATTATTACGACTGTGTATTTACAGTATTTATACTCTAACAGTTTATACTCATGCAGTTTATTATAATTGGGACATGTCATATGGATTTTTATTATGATTATTTATGAGTGCACATTATTGAAACATTGCATACATACACAAAGCATGCATGCGTGCAAAGCAGTAAGTAAAAACATGCCGATGTCAGTAAACAAAACAATGTACACAAACCAGCAGGTTACATGCATCGAGACATGCCAGGGGGGCAATACGTGAACTTCCCTCCCTTCATCAGGATGATATTGCCAACAATGTTCTGTGAATAGGAAAAAGGCATATGCATGTACGTATACTTGATATCCACAATGCATGCAGACAGAACTTACAGGATCGTGCCCACACGTCCAGCACACAGTTCGGA
>CAXHTE010000091.1:0-93200 GCA_964019415.1 Ianthella basta
TAGCTCATGTACTGTAGAGGAAGTACAGTGAAACCTGTCTAAGATGGCCATATTAGGCAGCAGCCTTTGTACCACAGCTAGCCT
This sequence comes from Ianthella basta, assembly GCA_964019415.1. Classification (NCBI taxonomy): domain Eukaryota; kingdom Metazoa; phylum Porifera; class Demospongiae; order Verongiida; family Ianthellidae; genus Ianthella; species Ianthella basta. Next base: position 85 of record CAXHTE010000091.1, read on the forward strand.
ACCTATTCCCAAACAGTATTAAAACATAGCAATGAATTTCTATCCCTGTAGAGCAGCTCTCTAAAGAGGTCAGCTAAAACTGGCCTTTATGACAGTTCTATTGTGGTGCTTCATCAGATGACCAGCTACAGTAACTCTACTCTGCCTGGATTGTAGACTCTTGCATAATTGATTTGCAAAATTCAAAGTACCATCTTTGGCCATCAACATTGCTGCATCCCCAACTATCTGAACTGGGAGTGGTTAGCAGGTGCCACACAAGTTTTTAGACTTGAAATATTTGTAGTTATGCCAATTTGAAAACAGGTCTCTGTTCAAAGTCCAAATTGCATTTCTCCCTATTCATTCATTTCAAATTCCCTCTGCTTTAGCTAAGTTCAAATTCTAGTATGGATGTAGAACATAAACGGTAGCCAATTCAATGTTTAAGATAAACAATGCAATTTGAAGGTGCAAGTGAAAGTTTGGTAGAGCAAACAATAAACATAATTATAATGTGAGTTTGTGTATGGCTGCTAGTATAATTACAGTCAGTTTGAAGTTGGCTATTTTGTAAAATAATAAAATTGGAACCCCAAAAACTGGCAAACAAATGTAGCACGTCCAACTAATTATGTCAAGGAGAATGATTTCCAGTTTGAACATTGGCAGGACAACAAACGAGATGTCAATTGTAAGTATCCGGATCTTTGTTTGAGCAAGTTCAATTTGAATGAGAGCATGGACACAGCTGGCTTCAAGATGGACAAAATAACAGCAAGAGCCAGTATATAAGCCAAAATCAAAAAGGTGTCATCACTAGTTCACTTATAGATTACCTTGAGCATGTTTTACCCAAGGTAAAACAGCAGTTTCCTCTGTGTATTCCAGTAGGAGCACGAATATCATTATATTAATAGTATTCACACCGTTTTGTCACCACAATAATAATATTCATGATCATCACCCGGCCATTTTGGACATGTAAGAAGAGCAAATATGGCTGCCATCTATCTTGTGTGGCTGGCTTGATCTTCTGTAATATCCTACACTCGATCAAAAGACACCAAACTAACTATGGATAAAATAATGTTTATTTGCTGATAATCTAATGCAACTATAGGTGTACTAGCTAAATTAATTGGGTGGTGCACATCGAGAGGCAGTCTTTCCTCATCATGTAGCTAGAACTGTGGGCTGCAGGATGAAGCACACACAAATGATCAGGCAAGATCCTCCCTTCTCCCACCCCATGCACAAGGTGAAAATAGCATAATAATGAAACCGTAATTACTTAGCTATGCATACCAGGCGTATGTTACTTGAACACAATAATCTTGCCACCATCTCAGTATAGCAATGCCACAGAATATCACACAGGGAATAATAGAATCCAATCACTGAAAGCCAAATCTGTGATAGGAAGCAACCCATAGCACCAATCATATGATAAACAGTGCCCGATCAGCCCCGCACACATAAAGTGCCAGGCGACCCATAGCACCAATCATATGATAAACAGTGCCCGATCAGCCCCGTACACATAAAGTGTCAGGTAACCTGTAGCACCAATCTAATGATGAACAGTGCCCGATCAGCACCGCACACATAAAGTGTCAGGTGACCCGTAGCACCAATCTAATGATAAACAGTGCCCGATCAGCCCCGCACACAAAGTGTCAGGTGACCCATTTCACCAATCTAATGATAAACAGTGCCCGATCAGCCCCGCACACATAAAGTGCCAGGTGACCCATAGCACCAATCTAATGATAAACATGCAGTGCCCGATCAGCCCCGTACACATAAAGTGCCAGGCGACCCGTAGCACCAATCTAATGATAAACATGCAGTGCCCGATCAGCCCCGTACACATAAAGTGCCAGGCGACCCGTAGCACCAATCTAATGATAAACATGCAGTGCCCGATCAGCCCCGTACACATAAAGTGCCAGGCGACCCGTAGCACCAATCTAATGATAAACATGCAGTGCCCGATCAGCCCCGTACACATAAAGTGCCAGGCGACCCGTAGCACCAATCATATGATAAACAGTGCCCAATCAGCCCCGTACACATAAAGTGCCAGGCGACCCGTAGCACCAATCATATGATAAACAGTGCCCGATCAGCCCCGTACACATAAAGTGCCAGGCGACCCGTAGCACCAATCATATGATAAATAGTGCCCGATCAGCCCCGTACACATAAAGTGCCAGGTGACCCATTGCTAGTCACGGATGCATATACATTGTACACATTTACCAAACACCTCCTTTGAGAGACTTTCCCTTTAAATGACCATCTTAGACTAGTCTCTAATGTGGTCTCTCAAAAGGGGACTACTGTATTCTACATCTGCTAGTAGGCATTCTTTCATTACTTGTAACAGTAGCCAGCCAGTGGGAGACCAGCTGGGGCACCATTCTACTATTGCTGACTTCCTCCATTGCTGATTGAGGCATTTGTTTCCTGAGGCTCCACAATCACATTACCATAGCAACACCATGGTAACGTGATTGTGTGTGTGTGTGCCTATACTAATTATGGCATGCCCATTAGCAAGTACACTATCTTGAATACATCAATCATGACCTTGCACATGTTCTGAAAGTTGACTTGATGATGTATGTGATATGGTTTCCTATTCTGTGGTGAAGCTATTGGTGTTTAACAATAGCCCCCCACCCCCCCCCCACCCCCCCCCATTCTCTGACCTTTTTAAAAACTGCTCTTTGAAACCACAATAACGGACATGAGTACAGAATCATGTGTAAACATGGGGATGCCATTACCTTATAATGCAACTCTTGCTGTCACCCGGAACAGATGCAAGAGAGAATTAAGAATGGAAGGGGCAGAGGAAATGACAGACATAAATTATTAAGTGTATGAGGAAGACAATAGTGAATACAATGCAAATTAAACACAGAATTATTTGGAATCAGTGCACACAGTAAGAGCATTACTGCTAATACAGTGGGTCCTGCACATAGCGCCAACTTCTTCCACCCCTTAACAATGAGGAGAGGGCAACGGTCTACGTGCTTCACGAGGAGTACACAGCTGGGCCATAATTATTGCTGAATATACATGCATACATACCTACAGTTAATCCTGCCTTGATGGCCCTCTATGAGCCAGTTGTTGGTTGGTGTAGAGAGGTGGCTGTATTAGAGAGATGGGTGGTGATGTTTTAGTTCTATGTTAGTTCTATTAAATATTTGGGCCCAGGGAAGCTGGCTGTTTTAGGGAAGTAGTTGCCTTACCAAGTGACTAGCATATACCCAACAATTGTCTGTAAAACTCAGAAGTTTACTGTTATTAACTGGTGCGAGGGAGCTGCTCTGGCTATCAGTACAAGGGTATTTGCATCTGTATTTGTTTCACTATTTGGGTACTGTAGCTGTTAACGTTCTGGGCTGCTGAACACCCTCTCTCTATCGCAAGGTAAGCTATTGCGCAGAAAGCTTGCTTAGCTTCAACACTGCCGTCACCCAGCTGCAATCACCCAAATGATGATGGATGGCCTGCATTGTCCACTCGGCGGCGGAACACTAAGGGAGCGAGGCTGAAGGCCATGCTTGCTCGTATACTACATTATTATACATCTCCAAGCATGCCACAAACTTGTGACCATAATGAACCTGCCAGCTGGGACCTGATGCCACCTTTGTCATGCTGAATTGCTCAATGCACTCAATACTGTGATGTTAAATGTGGTGGAAGGACATTGTCTATACATGCAGACACATGAATTCAAAAGAATTGAATGAGATTGGAATTTACTTCAATGGCCTTTGATCCATTCACTGAAACAAGGCATACGTAATAATGGCAAGTAGCTATGGCAATGAGAGCTATGAGAGCAATCCGGTCATTATATGCAGGAAGTGAGGCCTGTGTTAGAGTTGGTGGAATGCTGTCAGGCTGGTTTCCCATTAGCTAGGGAGTGAGATAGGGTTGTGTACTGTCGCCATGGTTGTTTAATGTATTCATGAATAGGATTATGAGAGAGGTGAAGGAAAAGCTACAAGGTGGTGTACAGCTCACTACTACACTGGTTCAGATGCTACTATTTGCAGATGACATAATTGTATGTATGCGTACTCAAAGGAAGGAGGATATGGAGAGAAATCTAGCTGAGATGAAAGTGGTAATGGAGAAGTGGGGAATGAGCATGCATTGGGGAAAACAAAAGTAATGATGGTTAGCAGGACAAGGGAGGGGTGCAAAAAAAGTGTTGATGGGGAGGAAGTTGCAGAAGTGGACAAGTTGAAGTACCTTGGAGTGTTGATAAGTGGAGATGGTGTGATTGAGCAGAGAATCAGCGCAGCTTCAAGAGTGGTGGGAGCAATGCGGAAGGAAGTATTGGAGAGAAGAGAGTTGCAGAAGAAAACTAAAATGTGGGTCTTCAATGCTAAGGTGATGCCGACACTTCTTCATGGATGTGAGACGTGGACAGTGCAGAGGAGGCATGTAAGCAAGCTGCAAGCTTTTGAAATGATGTGCTTGAGAAGAGTGCAAGGTTTGACAAGAATGGAAAGTCAGAAATGAGGAGGTGAGGGAGTCATTTGGGCAGGAAGCAGTGATTGAGACGGTAAAGAAGAAGCAGAGGAAGTGGAAAGCAAATTGGAACAAATGAGAGACGACAGGTTGATGAAGATAGTGTATGAGTAGGAAGCAAAGGGAAAAAGACCAAGGGGAAGACCCAGAATGAGATGGCGCTAGAATTTCTCTATTATTGATGAATGACTCAATGACAGTATATAAATATTAGCATATAACTGTACAATGTGTTTTATATATCATGTCGTGTATACTGTACTTGATTTCTGTTGGGATACCTCCTGCTATGGAGACAAAGCCATGAAGATTGATGATGATGAGCTATGGCTACCAGCTTGCTATAGAGCATCTTCTATACAGACCTTTTGTCAAGCTGTTAAATCAACTAGCCATTAATTGTGCACTCTTTCCTGGACCAGTACTAAACTAGTCATACTGCATGGAGTCCATAGTTATGTGTATTTGGCTCATGCAGCTAAATACATACCCTTATTATTAGCATCCCATCTCCTAAAGGGTCGGCTAAAGATCTGGAGGTTGCCGGTGCTGGTCCGGTTCACTGCCATTTTTCCCTTCCCCCCTTCTTTCCTTACCATGTGTAGTTCCGAACGTTATCTTTCATTTGTGCCACCATGGTACATAGACCATCTTACTTATCCCATCTCCTGGAAGTATAATGGAATTCAAGCATTATAATTTGGCAACTTTCATTAGCAGCCCAGAACAGCCCCTCCTTTACTCTCACTTTTATCATCAATGAATATTGATATTGCAATATTTAAATATATAGCCTTGGAATTACTGGTTCCAACCAACTGCTACAATATAGTCTACATGCATGTATACATATGCTTGTAATGCCAAAAGTGTATTAGTTTTAATCATGTTACTTGTGCATAGTCTTGTGCAATTGAAAGTTACATTTCATCTGTGTGAGTGACAGTCTCTGTGTCTTCATCTGCTGAAATAGGCAGTCCAGCTCTCAGTTCTGTTATATTGACCAGGTTCCCTAGTCTGGCTGCTGGATGTTCTAGCAGTGGCTCTTCATTATCTTCTGTATCCACCTTCTTTTTCAAGCAACATTTCCACTGATGGCATTTTAACTTCACATACACCTTCCTACCAAAGAGAATCCCAGGATACAGGAGGGGTAGATAGATGAGGATCATTTGAACAGAAGCATAGAATAGCTTTAACCCACTCTGTGTGTTACAGTCCACTATCTGCTCACTCAAGAGAAGGATGAGCACCATGTTACCCAAAATGGCTGTATCCAATGTATTCAGTCTGTCTGAGTTGTATGGTCGGAGAATGGCAATGAGCAATAGCAGTGCCACAGTAAGGGTGAGTTGTATTCGAAGGGCATCTTCTACTCTTGGTATGAACACAGCAGCAAGGAGTTGAATGATGCGGTGAAAGAGGTAGAATGAAGAGAAACTCCTGTAGCGTTCTTTGTAGCAACCTTGAAAGACATTGACAAAATGGTAGACCCATCTGTCAGTGTAGACATTGCTGCAGAATGTCTGCATCCTCTGCAGCTTCCTCAATGGTGGCACAGCTATGATGAGCCTGCCAAACAACTGAGGCATAATGGGAAGAGTGAGGAGCAGGAAGGCTGGCAGAAGGACAAACACTAGCAGTATGATAATGGCTGGTATGAAGTAGGCAATGTGTTGAATGGAGCCATAGGGCACAGATCCCTGCCACCACACAACCATCCTCTCTTCTCCATCCTCTCCTGTGATGGTCTGGCCAACTAGGATGTATGAGGAGCTGACAAGAAAGCGAGTGAAGCCGAGAATGACAAAGGCAGGAAGTGCTCTGTCATAAGACATGCCGTCAGAGTACTTTGCCTTCCATCGTCTCATTCGCCTGAGGAACTGGTCAACTCGGTGGCAGCATATCCACTTCTCTGCAGACCTCTCCAGAACAATGAGTGTGATGGCCACTATCAGTGGGAAGAGTCCAATGGAGTAGTGCAACAAGAGTGTCTGTAACAGTGTGAGGTGTGAGTGTGGAATGAGACAGTATGGAGGTAGGAGCACACCAAAGAAGTCCAAGTTCCACATGCCATACAGAAATCGGCATATCTTGACAAATGCAATATGCACTGTTCCTAACTCAGCATCACCTCTGATACTGGAGAAGGTAAGGAGTTGTGCAAACAGAAGGAAAGAGTTGAATCTTCCTGACACCAAGTCCACATTGAACAGCATCACAATGAACATGACAGCCAGCATGGGCACCCACTCACTGAGAATCCAAACAAGAAGTCCCACTGTACTGATACCATCCTGACAACTGGTGCACACTGGTCTTATTCCATTGAAATTCACTGCAATGCTACTTCCTTCAAGGCAGTCCCCACAGAGAAGTCCTTTACGTTTTGACCCTCCACAGACTACTTCTTCCATTAGCTGCTGTGAGTTGATATTAGGAAGAATTGTTTGGTGTGTTTGACAATATCCTGGTGGGCAGGGTGCACTAAAGAACTTCTGTCCATCACAGCTATTTAGGTCATCGGATCTCAAGTAGCCAGCCCACTGTTCTCCCTGCAACACAGCACCAATGTTGTTTGGGTCAGTTTCATTGCAGTCTTCTATCCCCTGCACTGTAGGTATTCCACAGTGACATGTTCCCATGTCTCCAGATCCTATTCGGTATATGTAGCCAGGTGGACAGCACTGGAGCTCAATGTTCATCACTAAGAATAATTTAGTGTTATCAAGTGACTGAAGGACAAGTTGTGGAGTCGCAGTTCTAGTTGTGTTCATTCTATTGGTTGTGGAGTGATGCATAACTATGCCATACTTCGGAGGAATGCCATGAATAATTACTGTAAAGTCAGATGTGTACTTTGAGAAAGGATTGAGTTGAACATCAGTTGTGGGCTCTTCTGTAATAGTCTGTACCGTGAATACTGTGTCGATAACATTTCCATACAAATCGTATGCATGCTTGTAGGGAAGTTGTTTCAGTTTTCCAGGAATGAACTGAATGGTTGGCAGGTTGTCCAAGTTAGCATCTGTTCCATCCACATGAACAGGGAGGGAAACTATGGGAAACTGAATTGTGGTTCCATTTTCAGCACTAGTTGAATTGGTGATGCCGTCAGCTGTACCCAATTGCTCTATATAGACCTGTTCATTATCAAAACCTATTGCAAAAGTGTTAGTATATGAAGGTTGCACATGTTGCACATCTCTCAAATTATTGAAGCAGCTTTGAAGTTCACTGATGTAAACCGACTGTCCATCGTGATTTGCAGAGTTGTTTAGGAATATGATACCTGCTGCTGAGTAGCCAACTCGAGCTCCTTCTCGTCTTTCATGTTTAAGGAAACAATGGATACTAGGTACTGCATGTTGCATAGAATTCACATAGAGAGCTCCTCCTCGCTGGAAGGCATGGTTATTAGAAAGTACCACCATTGAATTAGTGGAAAAGCGTATGTAACTTTCTCCATACAAAGCAATTGCTCCTCCGTGAGCAGCAACACAAAAGGAATTGTTGACAAATTTATCAGGTTGCAAAATAATTTCTGAATCAATGGCTAGTATTCCTTGTGAAGCTGCTCCGCAATAGAAATTGCCATCCAACGTAATTTGTACTGATTCTAGGAGAACCATATTTGTGTCAATTTGAATTTGAAAAAGCGGTTTATACTGGCTGCTTAACTCTGAAATAGATTTGTTCATTAGCTCAATCTCTGCTTGGTTCAGTAGGTGTTGCATTCTGTTAGTTAATGTAGATGTGCTGATATAGCCATATACATGATGTTTGAACAGTGTGTATAGAGAATCATAGTCACCAATGGTTTCTGCACTTAATGACACACTCTTGGTTTCTGTTAACGTGATCCCACGAAATACTGATTTTCTGGACACTGCAGCTGACTGCATAGCAAATGCATGTCCATGGTCTGCCTGGTTATTGAGGAAAATTGAATGATGCATGTGATGTGTGTCTCCACTGTCTCCAGGGTACAGAGAATGTTCATAAAACACAGATAGCCCACCACCTACTCCACCGTTTGCTTTATTGGCAAACAAAATTGTACCATTCATTTCAACCTTATTGTTTGTTTCAAAAGTAGCATTATCTGTCATAAAATAGACACCGATGCCTCCTCCCATCATGATGTCATTAGGAGTGGGAATTAAGGTGTTATTTACAACATACACTCGACGTAGGGTAACAGTATTCCTTACTGCAAAATCCATGAACCTTATGTACATGCCACCTCCGGCATTTGCTTTGTTACCACTGACAATTACACCGGATGTGAGAATACCATTTCCACATGCAAAATCACTTAGCATCACTTGAATCCCACCTCCTCTCCTTGCAGAGTTGTTCTCCACAATTGTTTGGGACATTAAGAATTCATTGTTTTGGGCATGATCCGCAAACATTGCAACAAGGCTGCCACCCTCTCCCAAAGCATGGAGATTTGCAATTGTGCTTCTGTTTAATAGTACAAGGTTTCCTGTGCACTGGCCCATAAAGGCAACTATGACTCCCATCCCTGACACTGGTGCATTGTTCACAACATGAAGGTCTTGTATTTCCACTATGTTATGATACGTATTGCTTGCCAATCGTACAAGTAAAACAATCCTCTGGATATCTTCTTGATATCCCTTTAGTGAAAAAGACAATTGTTTCCCTAAATACAATGTGTTGAAGCTTGATAGACTTTCAATCCACACACCCATGGCAACTACATTCTTACCATAGGTGGCCCGCACATGTACACCAGTAACATTTATTGTGTTGTGCGATGTTCCTACCCTTACTAAAATGGAAGTGTACCTATGGCTCTTCTGGATCATTTCAAGCTGTCTTCGAGCACATTCAGTCAAAACTACAGTTTTGTTCTTTACTTGGTACTGTTCATCCCAACCATCCAGCACATGCACTCCTGCCAACTTTAGTGTGGTGTTGTGCATGTCATCAGATAAGCCTACGTAGATGCCTCGGCCTGACACAGGAGCACTGTTGAAGACTGTTACATTGTGCAATGTGATGTTGGTGCCACTACCTATTCCCCGAGCACTGATGTCAATGCCAATGAATGCCATTGAAGGGTCATATTCAGTGTGAGTGTTTGTATTGGCCACTTGTACATTATTCATGTACACTGAGAAGCTGTTTGTCAGTGAGTTTCCTCGTATGTCACAGTCTATTCCAACCCCATCTGTTCCATTATGGGAGACGGAGACATTGTACAGAGTGATTTTCCCAGTAGCGCCACTATACTGCAATAATATGCCTATGCCATGTTGCCCAGTTACATAAACTGTTACATGCTGTAGTCTCAAAATATGGCAGTTGGAAATGCGCAGAGTAGGTATCAAAATGTTTGGTTCACCATGATCTTTCAGCACTATACCTGAAATAACTAAACTAACAACACCCTTGAAAATAGCAATTGTTCTATTTGCACACTGAACTGTGGGTCGACTTGAGGCACATTCACCCTCGATCCTCAGATAATGAGGTATGGATGCAGGTACATTATAAGGTCGGAGTTCATGGGTACCACAGGTGATTCTGATGAAAGTGGTGTTCAGAGTATTGTACAGAGCATACTGCAGTGTCCTGCATGACCTGCTAGGAGGTGGCTGTGCCATCAGTGCACCTACTGGTGTGTGGTGTATGCATTGAGGACTGTCCTCTCCCTTGGTGTCAACCCACATGACTCTGTCACTCCCGACAACTGTCACTAGGCAGCACAGCACCATCCACAGAAGGAGACAGCCTGACAGCCTGTGATGGACTTGAGGCAGTTCCATCTTGTAATCTCCCTACTTTGCTCTGTAACTATAGTGCTCTGTAACTGACACAGAGAAACAAACGTATTTAATAGTACAAACTCAGTTTGATCAGTTTCTATTCCAAAGTGTCTTTCCACATCCCTGCCCCTACTCTCCACTGAAAATTGCATTACTGTATATTGCAAGGTTAACTATAATAGGGCTAGTGCTAATGTACTGTTCACTTACTGAATCAGATAAATCTGTTGTATATGCCACGGTGCTACTGCAAGTTCAGGTTTACGAGAATATGCTTGAATCTCACCTTTGTGGTGAATATGAGAAGAGCCTGCTCTTATATACTTGCTGCTGGTGTTCAGTTCCACTCCATGCCTTACATATAATCTTATGCAGTGATCATGACCTTTGACCAACATCCACTTGTCACATGCTACAGTAGCATTGTTCAGGGAAAGACCTGTTAGGGACATTTACCTGCTCAAGCTCTGTTAAGAAACTGATATTGAATCTTGTTCTGTATTGGTTGAGTAGCACTTGAATGCAGCACACAGTCTATACATTATGGTTTCAACTTCATACATAGTCTATTCAATGCCTTCATTGTTCTCCAACCTGACTCATACTAATTCATTATTACACTTGCTGGTAAAGCACAGTAAATGCTCTAAGGTATATTCATCATAACTAAACTGATGATTATATTCGCAGAGTCATACATATGCATACATAATACTAATGTTGGATATTGACATGAAGTGCATTGTTTAATAATATTTCAAGGTAGTGGCATGAATATTAATGCCACCTCCGATAGTGCTCTGTTATATGTACACATTATTGTTGATTGATATGTATAACTACTCTCCATACATATATGATGGCCTTTCTGATAGGTGGCAAAGGTCTGTGGATAGGACATACACACAACCTTGTGATGGCAACCTGCCAAAGCTGACCAGATGCTACCTTTCTATTGCAGGATAACTCAATGAATTCAATGCTTTAATGAAACTGATGTCTAATGTACATGATGGGTCGACAAAATCTGCACATTGTGAACTCACTTAATGTACTGGTCAGCCTTCTTATATTAATTTCAAATGCAGAACGAAAGCTACCATGAGTAGTGAGAGACTATTATGATGTAGTATAAGATGGCAACATATTGACTGCAAATTAATATACTGGTTGCATGAAATATCACGGTTACTGTAGCATTACTCTTCCATTTCCAGAAGTGCAAGAAAATTCACTGCAAGGTACATAATAGCACAGGCAACTATCTTCGGAGGAATGTTTTCTGTCAAAGATGCAAATACAGCTATTACATATGCTGTGAGCATGACCTGTACTTGACTATCATGTACTTTTCACAAGCTAGTATTGTTTGGGAAAGGCCATTTGTGGACATCCACCGGTATCTGCTCACACTCTGTTGTGAATTGATATCAAATCTCCTTGTTCTGTATTACTTGAATTAATAGCTAGCGCTGTTGGATTCAGCATGTGATCTATGACTGCAACTTTATACATGCAAGACCTATTCAATGTATTCGTGATCAGTGTCCTCCAACCTGTACGTCCCTATTTTCATGTACTTACAGCAGCATGGATAGTGAGTGTTCTATAAAGTAAACATCACAACTCACCTCATCGTACACTGTCATTATGTGTATGTATGTTGGGCATTAACATGATGCACAGTGAGCAAATTGTTCTATGTCAACAGTAATTCCCATCATAAATAAAGAGATAATATGGATGCCATGAACAGTCCACACCACCATGCATTCAATTCTTAGAGCAAGTTAGACTTGCTTGGGATATATACGCATATTGACTCTTCCTAATTTGGTTGAGAGGCTATTTATACCGTTTTCAGTTCCTTGAATACATTATTGTTTACCTTTTTATTCCTCTGTATTATAGTACAATAGCAGCCACCGGCACTATTGGACTTGCTTGTGGTACGCATAATTGAGTCTTCTTAATTTTGTTGAGGCTATTTTGAATGTTTTCAGTCCCTTGAATACATGATTGTTTATCATTATATTCTATTGTATTATAGTACAACAGCAGCCACTGGTACTGCTGGACCTGTCTGATAGTAGCATACATGTTAATGAGCTGAACCAATGCATTCCTCCTTGCAGCAACAATTGTATCCAACAACAAGCAAACTGTATCTAACACAAAACATTAAATGGATGATCAACAATACTACAGTTTAAGTCATGTTATTTAGCTCCATATGTTCTGAATACATACACAGTGCTCTATGGAGATTTGTACATCCAAAAGCATAACACTCCAAGCCTATAATGTTTTATAAAGTTTATTAAAGACACATAACAGCGATGTGCTGTGTTCATACGGCCAAGTCAGCTACAACTGATTCTGTATTTTGATTTTCTAGAAGTGTCTCTTCACTCTGAGTTTCAGTCTCCGATTCCTCATCTGATGAAGAGGGGGCTCCAGCACGAAGTTCTGTTATTTGCACAAAATTACCAAGTCCTTCGGTTGGATCTACCACCAGTGGTTCTACATCATCTTCTTCATTTTCCTCCTTCTGACAACATCTGAAATTGACGCACTTCATATATACCTTCCTTCCACATAGAATAGCAGGATACAGAAGAGGCAGAAAAATGAAGATCATCCTAACCGAAGCAAAGAATTGCTTTGCCTGAAGTGGAGTCTCTGAAATATTCATTAACAGACTCAGGACAAGAATGAGGGACATGTTCCCAAGAACAGCAGTGTCAAGGATGTTGAGGTGACTAGCAGTGTATGGTTGGAAAATGACAATTAGCTGCAACAACAGTAATGTAAGAATGAGTTGGATGCAGAGTGCAACTTCAATTCTTGGTATGAAGACAGCAGCTACAAGGTGAATAATGCGGTGAAATAGATAGAGTGAAGAGAAGCTTCTGTAACATTCTTTGTAGCAGCCTTGGAAGACATTGACAAAATGGTAGATCCATCTGTCAGTGTAGACATTGCTGCAGAATGTCTGCATCCTCTGTAGCTTCCTCAATGGTGGCACAGCTATGATGAGCCTGCCAAACAACTGAGGTACAATGGGAAGAGCGAGGAGCAGTAAAGCTGGCAGAAGGACAAACACTAGCAGTATGATAATGGCTGGTATGAAGTAGGCAATGTGTTGAATGGAGCCATAGGGCACAGATCCCTGCCACCACACAACCATCCTCTCTTCCCCATCCTCTCCTGTGATGGTCTGGTTGACTAGGATGTAGGAGGAGCTGACAAGGAAGCGAGTGAAGCCGAGAATGACAAAAGCAGGAAGTGCTCTGTCATAAGACATGCCATCAGAGTACTTTGCTTTCCATTGTCTCATCCGTCTGAGGCACTGGTCCACTCGGTGACAGCATATCCACTTCTCTGCAGACCTCTCAAGAACAATGAGTGCGATAGCCACTATCAGTGGGAAGAGTCCAATGGAGTAGTGCAACAAGAGTGTCTGTAACAGTGTGAGGTGTGAGTGTGGAATGAGGCAGTATGGAGGTAGGAGCACACCAAAGAAGTCCAAGTTCCAAATTCCATACAGAAATCGATAAATCTTGACAAATGCATTATGCACTGTTCCCAACTCAGCGTCTCCTTTGATACTGGAAAAAGCAAGGAGTTGTGCTAACAGAAGGAAAGAGTTGAATCTTCCTGACACCAAGTCAATGTTGAACAGCATCACAAGGAACATGACAACCAGCATGGGCACCCACTCACTGATGACCCAAACAAGAAGTCCCACTGTACTGAGACCATCCTGACAACTGGTGCACACTGGTCTCATTCCATTGAAGTTCACTGCAATACTGCTTCCTTCAAGGCAGTTTCCACAGAGAAGTCCTTTTCGATATGACCCTCCACAGACTATATCTTCTAGTAGTTGCCTGGAATTGTTATTAGGAAGAACAGTTTTGTATGTTTGACAATATCCTGGTGGGCAGGGTGCACTAAAGAACTTCTGTCCATCACAGCTGTGTTGGTCATTGGATGGCAGATATCCAGCCCAACAATCTCCCAACAGGACAGCACCAATATTGTTTGAGTCAGTTTCATTACACTCTTCTATCCCCAGCACTGTTAGTATTCCACAGTGACATGTTCCCATGTCTCCAGACCCTAATCGGTATATGTAGCTAGGTGGACAGCACTGGAGCTCAATGTTCACTAGTAACAGTAGGTTGCTATTGTCCACTGACTGAAGTGCAAGTTGTGGAGTTGCATTCATTTTTCCAGTTGTTTTGCTTTGGTTGATAGAGGATAGGTGGTTAGCCATGCTATGCCTCAGAGGAATGCCATGTAAAATAACTTTAAAGTCAGAAGTGTACTTTGAGAAAGGATTGAGTTGGACATCAATTGTAGGCTCTTCTGTGATGATCTGTACAATAAACACTGTATAGATGACGTTTCCAAGCTTGTCATATGCATGTTTGTGAGGAAGTTGTTTCTGTTTTCCAGGAATGAACAAGATGGTCAATGGATTCTCCAAGTCAACAGGTCCACCATCTACATGATCAGGGCGGGACATTATTTGAGGTAATGTATCAATGGATCTGTTACTAGTGCCATTGCAAAATGGATGTTCAATGCCATCAAACAAGCACATTTGGTGGCCTGTGTAAAGCTTATCAGTTCTCCGAAGATCATGTATGAGATAATAAGTGTAATTCTGTTGTATGTATGGTTCATAAATATACATGTTCAAATGATGACCAAAACAATTTTCAGCTTCACTAATGTATACTGACTGGCCTTCATGCTTTGCTGTGTTGTTCTCAAACCAGATGCCTGCACCATGTCCCACTTGTCCATGTACATACTGAAGGAAGCAACGTACATGAGTTTCTGCGTGTTGTGCTGAATGTACATAGAGGGCACCTCCTCGCTGGAAAGCATAGTTATTAGTCAGTGACAATGTTGAATTAGTGGAAACACGTATGTCGCTTTCACCGTACAAACCCATAGCTCCTCCATGTGAAGCAACACATTGCTCAAAAAATGTCTTTGAGTCTGGTTGTAAAATGATTTCTGAACCAAATGCTAGAATTCCTTGTGAAGCTGCTCCACAATACAATGTATTTTGGCTTGAATACTAATTTGTACTGATACTAAAAGGACCAAGCATGAATTTGTCTGAATTTGAAATATTGGGTTACCCCACTTCTTGAATTCTGACATAGCAGTCTTGATCATGATGTCAATTTTTAACATTTCACGGTAAAGATAGATAAGTTCCTTAGAAGCATTATACTCCTTAAGTGTAACTTTATAGAGCATTTTTTTCCAAACATCATTAATCTTGTCAGTAAAATTTTCAACGTTTGTGTGATAGATATTGTTATTTGTTGAATTGATCCCTCGAAATTTGGCCTTTCTGTACTGGGGTGATGACTGCATAGCAAATGCATGTCCATCCTTTGCTTGGTTGTTGATGAATTGTGTATTGTTTATGTGAACTGTATCTCCACTGTCTCCAGTGTATGGAGAATGAACATAAAGCAAAGATAGCCCACCACCAACTCCACCTCTTGCGTTGTTATTAATAAAGGCGGAATCAGTGATCAATACTCTATTTTTAGTTGCAAGCATAGTTTGAATTGTTCCAAAATATGCACTCATTCCTCCTCCCATCAAACCAATATTGGGAGAGGGAATTAATCTGTTATTAATGATGAAAAAATCAAATAGATTCACTGTGTTACTTTCTGTAAAGTTAACAAATTCAATGCTCACACCTCCTCCAATATGCGCTTTGTTGTCAGCAATTAGAACCAAGATTGCAGAAAAGCCATTTCCACTTGAAAAGCCTCCAAACTGTACCATAATTCCACCTCCTACCTTTGCAGTGTTGTTCTTTACAATTATCCTGTGAATGGAGATATTATTGTATTTTGCGTAATCCGTAAACAAAGCCAGCAGACTTGCACCTCCAATTTCTTTTGACTCACAATTTGCAACCATACTGTTCTTCAGCAATACATTGTTTGTAGAGGAATGACCATTAAAAAACAATTTGGCTCCAGCCCCTGATGCTGTAGTGCAGTTCAGAACTTGTACATTTCCTGCTATCACATTGTTATGACTTGCATTGCCAGTAAAGTGCAGGAGTAAACCAAACTTGTTAATTGTTAGATTCCCATTTGCTGAAATCACTATACCTTGTAGATAAACTGTGTTTAAATTTGCCAGACCTTGAAATTGCAAATGTAAGCCACTGACAGTGATGGGACCATAGGTCGTGACCACATGTACACCAGTAATATTGATTGTGTTATGGGAAGTTTGCACCTGCACTGAAACTGAAGCTATGCTTTGTTATTAGCTTTGCTTCTTATCATCTCAAGCTGTCTTCTAGCACATTCTGTCAAGACGTCATTTTTGTTCTTGTTACTATAGTGTTTGTTCCAACCATCCAGAATATTCACTCCCATCAAATTTACGGTGCTGTTGTGCATGTCACCTGACAAGAATATATATATTCCAAAGCCTGCTACAGGAGCACTGTTGAAGACTGTTACATTGTACAGTGAGATTTTGGTGCCATTTCCTGTACCACGAGCTGTGATCTGAACACCCATAAACCACATAGAAGGGTCATACTTAGTGTGACTATTTGTATTGATCACTTGTACCTCATTCATGAGCAGGCTGATGTTATTGGCAGGTGCTTCAATGATTCCTTGAATATCACAATAAATTCTAGCCCCATATCTTCCATTATGCACTACAGTGACTTTGCGCATGGTGACTCTCCCATTGTTGGCAATCTTGCTCAATACTATTCTTGCACCATGTTGCCCAGAAACATGAACAGTTACATGGTGTATTGTCACATTAGTGCAGTTAAGAATGTATATTGTGAACTCAATGTCAGCTGGCTTAGGGTTTTGGTAGCCTTGTATTTTGTTGTAACCTTCAACCACCACATCACTGATCACTAATTCACTAAAGCTCATAAAGGTAGCTGCTGTTGTTACATTCACAAACTGGACTGTTGGTCGACTGGTGGCACATGCACCCTGGATTGTTAGTGCAAGCATTTCTTTTGCCTGTAAGTGCAAGACATTTGGTGGTATATAATAATCTGGCTGAAGCTTATAGGTACCACACCTGATATTGATAGATGTGCTGTACAGAATATTCTGCAGAGCATACTGCAGTGACCTGCATGACCTGCTAGGAGGTGGCTGTGCCATCAGTGCACCTACTGGTGTGTGGTGTATGCATTGAGGACCGTCCTCTCCCTTGGTGTCAACCCACATGACTCTGTCACTCCTGACAACTGTCACTAGGCAACACAGCACCATCCACAGCAGGAAACAACCTGGCAGCCTGTGATGGACTTGAGGTTGTCCCATCTTCAACCCCAGCCCACGGTTATGGAATGTAGTGAACACGTACTTGATGCAGTTGCTAGCAGTATATTTGCTGTTTCTTATCAGCAGAATCGTTCTGATCTGGAAATAGAGGTAAACAGCAGACATAATAAGATAGATAATGTGGTGATTCAGAATGTAAATCATAGCATTCTCACTATTGTTGCTTACATTGTAAGCTTTATTTCCTCAAGATTGTACGTTTTAACTTACATTCTTTGAAAGGGTATATATTTGTAAAAGTACTTTGTTTCTTGCCCTGAGAACTTGCTGAATCCTTTGTCAACTTGCCAACAGATTCTCCTCTAGCTGAATGGCTTCTAGCTGTCTGAACATATTGCATTTTATACTAGCATCTCTGTTACAGCAATACCACATATGGAATGATAATATTATTACTTTACATACCAACTCAACTCTATCAGCAGCTCAACTGAAATACTAATAGAACAAACTTGAAACTATACAAGTATGTAACTTGTGATGTGTTAACACTATACTGTGTTAACACTCTATTGCTGACAATAACAGACTGACTGCACTTGTAACTTAAAATGTTCCATGTACTTATGCTGCATGCAATAATACTTGTAAAGAGAGCTTTATGAGTCAGGTGTGTATCTATGCGCAGTGTAAAGATTAAGTCACAAGTCATGAATCAATGAATGGGTAAGGCTGGAACAATCCCAGGACTTACACCCTAATGTGGAGTTCTAGTTACCGAGCTGAGTTAATGAATCTTACATAGGCCAAGCTACCAAGTGCTTTTGGAAGCTGAAGGCCATGTCATTAATGCCAGTGCAGAACATTGGAAACCCCAGCCTGTCAGGCGAGCTGTTGTCTGCAACCACTGATCAAACACACATGCAGTACAAAGCTTTAATATTTGGGCATAAATCTTCTTATCCTCGCAAATTCATTGTGACTTATGCTTTTATACTAGGTTGTTTACTGATAGCAACTGAGCATATTTGTGAACAGTGAAGACCTTGTGCCATGCGAGTTGTTATATGTTGCTGCAGTGAGCAGTTTGCATGCACATTATAGTGCAGCTTTATATATACCAACATTACTACCAAATGACACCTAGTCCAATGCCATTTTTAAAGGATAATGAATTAAGGGCCAATGATTGAAGGAAATTCTGCATATAGAATGTAAAAGTAATAGGTCTGGTATAAACCTTTCCTATTCCACTTACTCATTGAGTCATGAATTTTGATAGATTGCTCATCTCACAATAATAGTTATATTTTGTGAAGAATCCTAAGTTATTGCATCATTTTACTTCCATCATTCTAAGTCACATTTACAAGTGTTGCTATGACAATTACCGTAACACAATTTGAATGGCTAGAATAGCAGATAGGCTTTGCACATGTTACCTTCTGAATCAGAGGAAAGTTTCGTATATGCCAAGGGTGATTGTTTAAGCTGCACTGATGCACACATCAACTTTGCACTGGATAGAGATGTGCTCTCTCATGCAGCGACCTTTGACATGCACTTATCACATGCTGCATAGCAATGTTTTGATAAGGACCTGTTGTGGAAGTCCACCTGATCACGTTCTTTTATGAAACTGATAGTAAAGCACATCCCATATGGTTAAGTGGGGGAAACACAACACATTTCAAGATTGTAACACATCACACTGTAAACTTGCAATGCTATGCAGCGGTTTAAGCTTGTGCTATAACTCATGCACTATAGAGTAAGTACAGTGGAACCTGTCTAAGGTGGCCATTTAGGCAGCAACCTCTGTACCATAGCTAGTCTACCTATTCCCAAATAGAACTAAAACATAGCATTCTATCTCTGTAGAGCAACCACCTCTCTTACAAGGTCAGTTAAAACTGGCCCACGTGCAGGTTGCTGTCTTTAAGAGGTTCCAATGTATAACTTTAGCAACCTACAGAGCTTTAGCAATTGAGTTACATTGTGTTCTGTTCTATTATTTGGCATAATTGCACAAAATAGCAATTGATGATGTGACTCATTGAAGTACAGTGTTTATGGTATAATGTGCACACAACTCATAGCCAACCGGTGATGGTCAGTTGCAATTGTCTAGTATTCACAAAATATCACAGTGAATTTTCACTATATTTTATGCACTATATTGCATAGAAAGAGTTTGAGGCATTAATATGCAGGAATGATGTCTCTGTATTATAATTAGAAAAAGCTCGAGGCATGCAGGAATGCCCTCTATGTGTTACATGTATGTGACAATGTGTGTACTTCAGTTATAATTATATTATTCGTATGCCCATATATAGCATCATGATCAATTCCTGCTATGAGAGGAATTATATTATACCGCATCCTCACATTAAGACTGAGTAGTGTGCTGGAGGGCCTTCTGCTCGTTACATGGTTCAAGCTCTTAGAAACTATTGCACATTAATATTCCTGCGTAAGACATGCATTGCAGTGACATTTATGTATGCACTATACGTGCTCTGGGAAATTCATCATAACTAAACTGATGTCTGTAAATGCAGTGTCATACAACTGCATGTGCACAACGTGTGTTGGGCTATAGCATGAAATGCAATGTATAATAATATTCTGAGACAGTGGCATACATACCATATCTAATCAATGTTGATCGTAAATATTATTCTGGGATTTCATATTATACATAAACAATGGGCTATATCTCTGTTTGATGTACACATTAATGGTGAATGATTATTATGTATATCTGGCTACTGTCTGTTCATGGGATTATGTTCACTATATAATTATTATGAGTACTAATGTCTATCTAAAAAGGGATGGCATAAAAGTACAGAAACAAGTAAATGCTGCTACATAATGAAGCATTAGCAATAGTCTCTACATTCAAAGGGGTAGGACTATACGGTGCAACATTCTTGCATGTAGGGACCACTGTTAATGCTTCACTGTGTAGCAGCACTTGTTTCTGCACATTTTATGCCATCCCTACATCCTTTCTATTAGCTTGGTTGAAATCTTCCATCCCCTCATGATAAGAAAATTATACAAGGTTGAATCTTTTAAAAGTATTTCTATCTATAATTTTGATAACATAAGGATACTGTCCACACACTGCTCACATCTGTAGACGTATACAGTAAGTACATAAATGGTGAAAACCTTTGACTCGCCAATCACTAGCAGTAAAGGTACATATGCTTGACATGTATACAACTAACTCTTCCAAATTTTCAAATCAGTATGGACTGCCTTCACTCAGCTTTCAGTACTATCCATTGGAAGCTGATACACTATACCTCATTGTATTATAGAATGCAAACAACCACTAATAGCCCCACAAATGCTGTCTGATAGTGCATAACAAACATTTGACATTGTTTTGGAGCTATTAAACCTGTTAGATTTGCATTTCAACTTGCAGCAACATTCAAAGACAAATTATTTGCTCACAGAAATTAATGGGTCTTAAATTATGCAGTATCCATTGGATATAAATGTATTAAAGCAATGTTTTCGTAATCATAGGGCTAAGTCAACAACAACTGCATTAGTATTCTAATTTTCTAGAGGTGTTTCTTCACTCTGAGTTTCAGTTTCTGATTCCTCATCTGATGAAGTGGGGGCTCCAGCACGAAGTTCTGTTATTCGCACAAAGTTACCCAGTCCTTCAGTTGGATCATCTAACAATGGTTCTACATCATCCTCTTCAGTTTCATTCCTCTTGTGACAGCATCTCAACTTGGGACATTTCATGTACACCTTCCTTCCAAAGAGAATGCCAGGATAGAGGAGAGGTAGGTAAATGAGGATCATCCTAACAGAGGCATAGAATTGCTTTGTTCCTATTTGACTGTCTGCACTGAATATTTGCAGACTCAGAACAAGAATGAGGGACATGTTCCCCAGTATAGCTGTGTCCAGAGAATTCAGGCGAGCAATGGTGTATGGCTGGAAAATAACAATTAACAACAGTACTACTAAAGTAAGAATAAGTTGAATTCGCAGGGCATCTTCAGCACTGGGTATGAAGACAGCAGCTAAAAGTTGAATGATACGATGAAAGAAGTAGAGTGAAGAAAAGCTCCTCAAATGCTCCTTGTAGCAACCTTGAAAGACATTGACAAAATGGTAGATCCATCTGTCAGTGTAGACATTGCTGCAGAATGTCTGCATCCTCTGTAGCTTCCTCAATGGTGGCACAGCTATGATGAGCCTGCCAAACAACTGAGGCACAATGGGAAGAGTAAGGAGCAGGAAGGCTGGCAGAAGGACAAACACTAGCAGTATGATAATGGCTGGTATGAAGTAGGCAATGTGTTGAATGGAGCCATAGGGCACAGATCCCTGCCACCACACAACCATCCTCTCTTCCCCATCCTCTCCTGTGATGGTCTGGTTGACTAGGATGTAGGAGGAGCTGACAAGGAAGCGAGTGAAGCCGAGAATGACAAAGGCAGGAAGTGCTCTGTCATAAGACATGCCATCAGAGTACTTTGCCTTCCATTGTCTCATTCGCCTGAGGCACTGGTCCACTCGGTGACAGCATATCCACTTCTCTGCAGACCTCTCAAGAACAATGAGTGTGATGGCCACTATCAGTGGGAAGAGTCCAATGGAGTAGTGCAACAAGAGTGTCTGTAACAGTGTGAGGTGTGAGTGTGGAATGAGACAGTATGGAGGTAGGAGCACTCCAAAAAAGTCCAAGTTCCAAATTCCGTACAGAACTCGGTATATCTTGACAAATGCAATATGCACTGTTCCTAACTCAGCATCACCTCTGATACTGGAGAAGGCAAGGAGTTGTGCAAACAGAAGGAAAGAGTTGAATCTTCCTGACACCAAGTCAATGTTGAACAGCATCACAATGAACATGACAACCAGCATGGGCACCCACTCACTGAGGATCCAAACAAGAAGTCCCACTGTACTGAGGCCATCCTGACAACTGGTGCACACTGGTCTCATTCCGTTGAAATTGATAGCGGTGCTGTACCCTTCAAGGCAGTCTCCACAGAGGAGGCCTTTACGGTTTGACCCACCGCATACTATTTCTTCTAGTAGTACCCTGGAGTTGTTATTAGGAAGAGTTGTTTGTAGTGTTTGACAGTATCCTGGAGGGCAAGGTGCACTGAAGAGTTTTTGTCCATCACAGCTGTGCTGGTCATGAGATGGCAGATACCCAGCCCAATGGTTTCTCTGTAACACAGCACCAATGTTGTTTGGATCAGATTCATTGCAGTCTTCTATTCCCAGCACTGTAGGTATTCCACAGTGACATGTTCCCATGTCTCCAGACCCTATTCGGTATATGTAGCCAGGTGGACAGCACTGGAACTCAATGTTCATTACTAACATCAAGTTACTGTTGTCAACTGATTGCAGTACCAGTTGTGGTGTTCCATTTTCAGTTTTTTTGCTTTCATTAAAAGTGGAGAGGTGGTTAGCCATGCCATGCTTCAGTGGAATGCCATGTAAAATAACAGTAAAATCTGCTGTGTACTTTGAGAAAGGGTTAAGTTGGACATCAGTTGTGGGGTTTGGGGTATTTATTTGTACAGTGAATACTGTGTAGATAACATTTCCAAGATCATCATATGCATGTTTGTGGGGAAGCTGGTTTGGTTTGCCAGGAATGAACTGAATAGTTGGTGGGTTGTCAATGACAACAGAGGTGCCATCCACATGGTCAGGACGGGAAACTATGGGGGCAAAATCTGCACGTGTTGTGTTAGCAGTTTCATTGCAAGCTGAATAGGTGGTTCCATTAGCTTTGCACAATCTGACTAAGCTTCTGGTTCCAATTCTCAAAGCGAAGTTGTATGAAGCTTGTGTACTTAGTCCAGTATACCTACGATTTGTTAAATTTGCTTTAAAGTTGTAAAAGCAACTTTCATATTTGCTCACGTAAACTGACTGTCCTTCATGTTTTGCAGAGTTGTCAATGAATGCAATTTGAGAGAAGCGTGCTGTCTGTCCTGGTTCGGTCTGAAGGAAGCAACGGACATGAGGCACTGCATGTTGTGGTGAATGTATATAGAGGGCACCTCCTCTCTGGAAGGCATGGTTATTGGAAAGTGACATTACTGAATTTGTTGTAGTACGAATGTAACTTTCACCGTATAAAGCAATTGCTCCACCATTTGAAGCAACACAAAATCTGAAAGTCGTAAAAGAGTCTGGTGGCAAAATGATTTCTGAATCAACTGCTATAAGTCCTTGTGATGCAGCTCCACATGTGAAGTAGCCTTCAAGCCTGATTTGCACTGATATTAGAAAAATCATGTTTGTGCGGGTCTGCATTTGAAAAAATGGATTAAACTGACTTTTCAATTTTAGAATAACCTTTTCTAGTTGGTGGATCATTTTCAAGGATACCAGCTCTGTAACATTTCCTCTAGTCAGATTGTAGGAGTTCCAATTTCTAATAACATGATGTTTTAGTTCGGCATATTGAGACTCTTTGCCTGTGACGTGGGCATCATTTACAGTTGCACAGTTTGTTCCTGTTGATGTGATCCCATGGAATATAGCTTTTCTGGGCTGTGGAGATGACTGCATAGCAAATGCATGTCCATAGTCTGCCTGATTGTTGATGAAATAAGCACCATGCATCTGAACTTTGTCTCCACTGTCTAAAGTGTACGGGGAGTGCACATAAAACACCGACAACCCTCCACCTATTCCTCTTTTTGCATTGTTAGCATAGAATATTGTAGTATTCATTATAACCTTATTCTCTGTTGCAAGCGTAGCTCTATCATTCTGAAAATGAACCTTGCTGCCTCCACCCATCATACTGACATTCAAATTTCCAGTGGGAACTAGTGTGTTATTCGCGACATAAACTCTATGTAGGATTACTGTGTTCTTTGCTGAAAAGTACATGAATTTGATGAACATGCCACCTCCAGTATTTGCTTTGTTGCCACCAATAAATACAAGGCTGGCATGAAATCTGTTACTACTCGAGAAATCACTCAGTAAAACAGAAATCCCTCCACCTCGCATTGCAGTATTGTTCTCCAGAATTGTTCGTTCTAAGAAGAATAAATTGTACTGTGCATGATCCAGAAACATAGCAGAAACACTTCCACCATCTATCAAGGTATGATGATTTGCAATTGTGCTTCTATCTAACAACACCCTGTTTCCTGCGCACTGACCCTTAAAGATCAATATTACTGCATTCCCTGGTGCTCTTGTTCTGTTAACAATCTGAAGGTCTTGTATTCCCACATAGTTTTTAATTGCACTGTCATTAAACAATAACTGCAAACCATTTCTCATAGCTTTGTATTGATTTTCTGTTATGGCAAGAGACACATGTTTGCATAAAAAGATAGTATTGAGTCTTGACAGACCATCAAGAGTAACAGACAGTGCAACCACACTCTTACCATAGCTTGCAACCACTTGTGCACCAGAGACATTTACTGTATTCAGTACTGTTTGCACTCGTATGTCAATGGAAACATAGGCTTGATCCTCAGGTTGCCTTTGAATCATCTCAAGCTGTCTTCTAGCACATTCTGCCAGAACTACAGTTTTATTCTTTTTCTGGTAGCGTTTATCCCAGCCATCAAAAACTCGAACTCCTACCAATTGTACAGTGTTGATATTCATGTTCTCAAACAGGCCTACATAGATTCCAGATCCTGCAACAGGGGCACTGTTGAAGACTGTTACATTGTGCAGTGAGATGTTGTTTCCTCTTCCTGTTCCATGGGCACTGATGTAAATACCATTGAATTCCATAGAAGGGTCATATTCAGTGTGAGTGTTTGTGTTGACAACTTGTATATTATTCAAAAGCACAGTACTATTATTTATTGCTGACTGATATCTTCCGTAGATGTTGCAGAGAATTCCATATCCATATGTTCCATTATGCAGTACTGAGACATCATACAGAGTGATCACACCATGAGTGATAATGTTTGTTAGTACCATCCCTGTACCATTTTGCCCTGTTACGTGAACAGTTACATTATGTACTGTCACATTAGTGCAGCTGGAAAAGTACAGGGTAGGGGATCTAGGGACACTGTGAGAAGGGAGCTTTGGGTCTTCTTTTTTACCGCAATCATGAAACACTATAGCTTTAATCATTACATTAGCAACACCTGTTACAGCAGTTGTTGCTCCATTCAGGCACTGGACTGTGGGTCGACTGGTGGCACATTCACCCTCTATCCTTAGAGCAAAAGCATTAGCTGGGAATGGTCTGTATGGGTCTACAGGATATGGCTGGAGTCCATGGGTGCCACAGGTGATTTTGATTGATGTGGTGTTTATAGTGTAGTATAGAGCATACTCCAGTGACCTGCATGACCTGCTAGGAGGTGGCTGTGCCATCAGTGCACCTACTGGTGTGTGGTGTATGCATTGAGGACCGTCCTCTCCCTTGGTGTCAACCCACATGACTCTGTCACTCCTGACCACTGTCGCTAGGCAACACAACGCCATCCACAGCAGGAGGGTGCAGGACAGCCTGTTATGGACTTGAGGATGATCCATTCTCAGCTGCCTAAGTCTCAGTGTGGACAAAGATTAGCTGTTGCTTCTTTCCTGAAAAATCTTCTACTGTATGTGAACTATAGACAAATGCAAATGGAAATGTGAAGCAGGGCTTATTTCATGACAGCATAACATGAAGAAACTGTTAGGGCAGGTACAGAATTGGGATTCATTATTAAATTGCTCACAGTGTGTACATATATGTACACTTAATTTTCATACCTTTAAAGGTTGCAAATGTTTCTGGCTATATACCGATATTCAATCTCTGTGCCTCCTGGGGTACAGGCCTGATAACTGAGACTTCTGCCAAGCAGGTCTTCTCTTGATTAAAAATTTCACATAGGTGGTCTCAAAGAACATGTTGGAACACCATAATGATATACTATATAGCAATTATTACTGTAAGCACATACAAGTGCTCTACTCCTTTCAACCACTGCATGAACTGAAATTAAAATCTCGAGGTACCCATACACATGAAACTGCAGGGTACCCATACCCATACAACATGAAAGTGCATGGTACCCATACCCATACCACATGAAACTGCATGGTACCCATACCCATACAACATGAAACTGCATAGTACCCATACCCATACCACATGAAACTGCATGGTACCCATACCCATACCACATGAAACTGCATGGTACCCATACCCATACCACATGAAACTGCAGGGTACCCATATCCATACAACATGATACACAGAAATGAATTATCTATAAATATAATGTTATGAGATGCATAAAGTAATAGTTATTATGCAATATGCAATAATAGGTTCTCATATCACAATGCAGTGCCACATTAAGATGCAGCTGACCATCCCCAAACAGTTTCTGGCCAGGCATAACTGCACTTGTTCCACATGGATTGCTTTCTGCATCAATCCATTATCCCTGCATCTGATGATGCAACACTGACTCATGATCAACTAATGCCCAAGCAACTTGCTGAAAAACTCAGGCTTGCCCGCAACTTGCATGATATGTGGTCTGCAGTGTCATTTTTACAATATACTCTGGGCCACATTAACAGCCTCTACCCTCTCTGTGCTGTAATATATAGGCATTATGGCATATTGTTGGTAAAGGGTAACAAAATGGTGAATTTGATTGCAATATGCCACATCATACACAGTGCATTGGGGGGGTTGGGGTGTCTCCTCACTGCATGTGCTTGCCAGAGCTACAGTACATTTTCACTAGTAGCTAGTCATGCTGTGGAAATAGTAATACTATGTACTATAGCTATAATGCTTACATACATTATGTACCTCAAAATATATGTTGTAAAGTGTGCTATTGAAGAGCACTATCTATAGCTCCTTTGTTCCATTTAATATACATCACATTCATGTGTATAATTATTGTTATCATTGCTAACTTGTCTGTTAATCTTGAGTACACCAATTTCACTTTTTGAAATTCCTCCATTCAAGCATTCCGCATTTCTGTAGTATGAGAATGCTACATTATAATCGTAATGAGACATGCACCTTGTACAAGCAATTATAGAAGTTTAAGATTGCTGTTTATTGTAAAATGAATTGCAATGAACAGAAAGTGTTATGACAAAATGGCTGCGGTGTATACAGCATACAGTCATTTTCATGTTGATGTATGGCATCTTCCAGGGAAACATTTTCTTGTCAAACCAACGTTTATGAAGGGTGAAGGGCCTATGTATCGACGAGACTAACCATAGCTTCCTCAATCTTCCTTAGGTAGAACTTACTACCTGTACAATTTGCATTTTAAACCTCATCTTTCATGGCATTGCAATATGTTGGATGTGTGCATCCAGTAAAATATGATGTATATGTATCCATAACTTGTGTTCCAAGGATGCATATGAGGTTGTGCAGTTGGAATTGTCTATGGTCACCTCAAGTACTCAGATAATAGCTACGTATACACAGTGTTTATAGAACAGGTTTAAGTTATGTCAGCAGGCATTATGACAGTTCTATTGTGGTGCTTTCATCGGATGACCAGCTACTCTACTCTGCCTGGATTGTAGACTCTTGCATAATTGATTTGCTAAATTCAATGTACCATCTTTGGCCATCAACATTGCTGCATCCCCAACTATCTGAACTGGGAGTGGTTAGCAGGTGTCGCACAAGTTTTTAGACTTGAAATATTTGTAGTTATGCCAATTTGAAAACAGGTCTCTGTTCAAAGTCCAAATTGCATTTCTCCCTATTCATTCATTTCAAATTCCCTCTACTTTAGCTAAGTTCAAATTCTAGTATGGATGTAGAACATAAACGGTAGCCAATTCAATGTTTAAGATAAACAATGCAATTTGAAGGTGCAAGTGAAAGTTTGGTAGAGCAAACAATAAACATAATTATAATGCGAGTTTGTGTATGGCTGCTAGTATAATTACTGGCAGTTTGAAGTTGGCTATTTTGTAAAATAATAAAATTGGAACCCCAAAAACTGGCAAACAAATGTAGCACGTCCAACTAATTATGTCAAGGAGAATGATTTCCAGTTTGAACATTGGCAGGACAACAAACGAGATGTCAATTGTAAGTATCCGGATCTTGGTTTGAGCAAGTTCAATTTGAATGAGAGCATGGACACAGCTGGCTTCAAGATGGACAAAATAACAGCAAGAGCCAGTAAAGCCAAAATCAAACCTCTCCCAATACTCACATGCAACCTATAGGTAGGCTGAAATTAACAGAACTATAGCTACGTGCAGCTATTTTTGCAAGGAATTTGAAGTACCATAACTACTTGATAGTAGATGTAGTGTGGACATGCACGATTATGTTGATGAAATAATGCATACGTATTATATGTATGTGGAATTGTGTACAAATGTGCAAAAACCTGAACGCTGATGATGGTTGAGCAAGACAAGGGCAATACCATGTGGTAGATAAACTGACTATTTTGTTGAAAGATATCCAGAGACTTCAAAATACAATTGGTTCTTGGCTTACTTATGTTTGGTAACTTTATAAGTCATTTGTCAGAATTGGTAGTACAGTAGATTATACTTTCCATTGTCCTTGACCATTGATTGTTACTATAGCCCAAGGTATGCTAGTATGCAATCAATTAATCAATCAATCAATCAGTACAGATGTTTCTCCAATACCGGATCAGGAGGTCATCCTTACGTTTATTATACAAGCTAAATGACAGTTAGAGGATGACAATAATATTATAAGCATAATTATATGGATACTAAGAAACTTTATGGTTATTTGAAATTGTCAGTCCATCTCATTCTGGGTTTTCCTCTAGGCCCTTTCCACTCCATCTCGCCTTCAAAAATCTTTCTAGTTGTTCGTTTCCTACTCATCTCTTCCATTCTAGCCTTCCACTTCTCCTGCCTGGTCTTTACCATATCTAAAACACTCAGTTGACATGGCTTCTCCCTGATGTCCACATTCCTTACCCTATCCAGTCTACTTACTCCTTCGATCCGCCTCAAGACATTTATCTGAGTGGCTTGTACCTAGATTGTAGATGTTTTGACAGGCACCACGTCTCACAGCCATACAATAGTGTGGGGATCATTGTCGCATTCACCACTTTCAATTTTGTGCTCCTGCTCAGTTCCTTCCTCTTCAATACTGTTTTGTTCATGCCCTCAATCACTCGTGTTGCACTCCAAATCTTTGCCTCCACTTCTTTCTTCATCCTCCCATCACTACTATTTATCACTCCCAAGTGCTTCATTTCATCTACCTGATCTATTACCTCCTCACCAATTTCAACTTCCCAATCCTCACTCTTCATGGCTGCCTTCATCACCTTAGTCTTCCTCCAACTTACCTTCATCTCCCATTTGCTTAACACATCACTCATTACTTGCATATCATGCTGAAGTTCGTTCACCGATTCCGACATTACCACCATATCATCTGCAAAGAGGAATACTCCTACATTCCCACTAGACAACCTCACCTCACTCTAAAACTGCCTTTTGCTTCCCTCGTCACCCTGTTCATAAACACATTAAAAAGCCATGGAGATAGAGTACAACCTTGCCTCACACCTCTGCACACACCAAACAGCTCTGATTCCATTCTCCCAACTTCCACGTGCACCCTTGCCCTCCCTGTGTGCCTGTACTGCCCTAAGTAACTTCCCTTTCACCCCCTACTCATCTAACACTTTCCAAAGCAAAAACTGCACTTGTCACTAACGCATTCAATCAGGTGAAACTCATTTTTATTGTGCACAAAATGTTTTAAGCTTTACAAAAGTTCTGTTCTAACCTGAGGACATCTTTCAATTTCCTCCTGCCTCCTGATGTCAGCTTCAACCATCAGCGCTGAAAGTTGTGCTCGCTGCTCTATTTGCACCCATTCTAAATGGCAGTCACATGCTCAGATTGGGTCTCTCAGACGTTGCCAACCATTAATAACTTGTCACAAACTTTTGCTGCTATTAGAACCATTGCTTTTACATTAGTCAAATTTACAGTTAAAGAAAAGTACTCTTACCCATACAGAAATTAACACTATCTCTGTTATAATATTATAGATGTGCATATATAATTATATAGATTATACATGCACAATAATGCTACATATGTGACTGT
Organism: Ianthella basta; assembly: GCA_964019415.1. Lineage (NCBI taxonomy): Eukaryota > Metazoa > Porifera > Demospongiae > Verongiida > Ianthellidae > Ianthella > Ianthella basta. The sequence goes on from CAXHTE010000091.1 coordinate 30,875, forward strand.
GGAAAGGTCACTTCTATCACTGTGCACACAACCTAATGAGCACAATGCTGTCTTGCTGAATTGCTCCATGTATTCTTTAATGAAGCTGATTTTAATTGTATATATGTGGTGAATGGAGACCACACATGTAGCCTGATCTTCCGGTTCAACATGCATATGTTGAAGTGGACATCCAACACATGCACATCCAACACATGCACATCCAACACATGCACATCCAACACATGCACATCCAACACATGCACATCCAACACATGCACATCCAACACATGCACATCCAATTGCTACAACAGTTGCATTTGGCAATGTACTGTTAAACAATTATGGTAACCATGAATATGTAGTATAAAACATGCATACATCTAAAGCAATAGTGCTATAAGCCCAAAACATTATAAAGCAATAAGTAGCAATTAGAAGCAATGTTTGAGCATTCATAAATCTAAGTCAGCAACAACTGCATCAGTATTCTGATTTTGTAGAAGCACTTCTTCACTCTGAGTTTCAGTTTCCGATTCATCCTCTGATGAAGTTGGAGCTCCAGCACGAAGTTCTGTTATTCTCACAAAGTTGCCAAGTCCTTCTGTTGGATCATCTAACAGTGGTTCTACATCATCCTCTTCATTTTCCTTGCTCTTGTGGCAGCATCCTAACTTGGAACATTTCTTATACACCTTCCTTCCAAAGAGAATCCCAGGATAAAGGAGTGGCAGGTAAATGAGGAGCATCCTAATGGAGGCAAAGAATTGCCTTGCTACTATTGGACTGTCTGCACTGGATATTTGCAGACTCAGGACAAGAATGAGAGACATGTTCCCCAGTATGGCTGTGTCCAGATTGTTGAGGTGTGCAGTGGTGTATGGCTGGAATACAACAATTAGCAAGAGTAACAGCAAAGTGAGAATAAGTTGAATTCTCAGGGCTTCTCCGGCGCTGGGAATGAAGACAGCAGCTAGAAGATGAATGATACGGTGAAAGAGGTACACTGAAGAGAAGCTCCTATAACGTTCTTTGTAGCAACCTTGAAAGACGTTGACAAAGTGGTATATCCACCTGTCAGTGTAGACATTGCTGCAGAATGTCTGCATCCTCTGTAGCTTCCTCAATGGTGGCACAGCTATGATGAGCCTGCCAAACAACTGAGGCACTATGGGAAGAGTGAGGAGCAGGAAGGCTGGCAGAAGGACAAACACTAGCAGTATGATAATGGCTGGTATGAAGTAGGCAATGTGTTGAATGGAGCCATAGGGCACAGATCCCTGCCACCACACGACCATCCTCCCTTCCCCATCCTCTCCTGTGATGGTCTGGTTGACTAGGATGTAGGAGGAGCTGACAAGGAAGCGAGTGAAGCCGAGAATGACAAAGGCAGGAAGTGCTCTGTCATAAGACATGCCATCAGAGTACTTTGCCTTCCATCGTCTCATCCGCCTGAGGCACTGGTCCACTCGGTGACAGCATATCCACTTCTCTGCAGACCTCTCAAGAACAATGAGTGTGATGGCCACTATCAGTGGGATGAGTCCAATGGAGTAGTGCAACAAGAGTGTCTGTAACAGTGTGAGGTGTGAGTGTGGAATGAGACAGTATGGAGGTAGGAGCACACCAAAGAAGTCCAAGTTCCACATGCCATACAGAAATCGGTATATCTTGACAAATGCAATGTGTACTGTTCCTAACTCAGCATCACCTCTGATACTGGAGAAGGTAAGGAGTTGTGCAAACAGAAGGAAAGAGTTGAATCTTCCTGACACCAAGTCAATGTTGAACAACATCACAATGAACATGACAACCAGCATGGGCACCCACTCACTGAGGATCCAAACAAGAAGTCCCACTGTACTGAGTCCCTCCTGACAACTGGTGCACACTGGTCTCATTCCATTGAAGTTCACAGCAATGCCACTCCCTTCAAGGCAGTCTCCACAGAGAAGCCCTCGGCGTTTTGACCTTCTGCAGACTACTTCTTCCGCTAGCTGTTTGGAGTTGTTACTAGGAAGAGTGGTTAGTTGTGTTTGACAATATCCTGGTGGGCAAGGTGCACTGTAGAGTTTCTGTCCATCACAACTGTGTTGGTCCTTGGATGGCAGATATCCAGCCCAGTGGCTTGCCTGCAACACAGCACCAATGTTGTTTGGGTCAGTTTCATTGCACTCTACTATCCCTTGTACTGTAGATATTCCACAGTGACATGTTCCCATGTCCCCGGACCCTATTCGGTATATGTAGCCAGGTGGGCAGCACTGGAGCTCAATGTTCATTACTAACATCAAGTTACTGTTGTCAACTGACTGTAGTACAAGTTGTGGAGTTGCATTTTCAGTTGCGTTGCTTTTGTTGGAATTGGAGGGGTGATTGTCAATTGCATGCCTCTGAGGTATGCCATGTAGAATAACTGTAAAATCAGCAGTGTACTTTGAGAAAGGGTTGAGTTGAACATCAGTTGTGGGTTTTGGAGCGTTTATGTGTACAGTGAACACTGTGTGGATGACATTACCAAGCTCGTCATATGCATGTTTGTAAGGAAGCTGCTTTGGTTTGCCAGGAATAAACTGAATGGTTGGTGGGTTGTCAATGTCAACAGAGGTGCCATCCACATAGTCTGGATGTGAAGCAATGGGATAAAATTCTGCAAGGGATGTGTTACCAAGTTCAGTGCAGGCTGAATAGGTGTTTCCATCTACTTTACACAGTTTGACTAAGCTTCTGTTTAAAAGTCTCAATGCAAATTTGCATGAAGTTTGTGCACGTAGTGCAATATAACTACTCTCTGTAAAATTTGCCTGTATGTTGTGAAAACAACTTTGAGAATCACTCATGTAAATTGACTGTCCATCAAGTTTTGCAGAGTTGTCAATGAAAGCAATTTCAGAGAAGCCTGCTGTTTGTCTTTGTTCATACTGAAAGAAGCAACGAACAAGTGGCACTGCATGTTCAGGTGAATGTACATAGATGGCACCTCCTTGCTGGAAGGCATGATTATTTTCAAATACCATTTTTGAATTGGGCGTAACATGGATGTAACTTTGACCATGCAAAGCAATTGCTCCTCCATGTGAAGCAACACAAAACTGAAAATTGGTGTATGACTCTGGTTGTAAAATAATCTCTGAATCGATTGCTAGAAGTCCTTGTGAGGCAGCTCCACATGTGAAGTAACTGTTGCCTTCAAGCCTAATTTGCACTGATATCAGATGAACCATGTTTGTGCTGGTCTGTATTTGATAAAATGGATTAAACTGTTGTTTCAATTCTGGAATAGCTTCATCTAGTAGTTCAACCATTCTCAATGATGCCAACTCTATAACATTTGATCTAATTTGAGTGCTAGAATTCCAATTTCCAGTTATATGATCTTTGAGTGTGGTATATGGAGACTGGTTATCACGGAAGTGTGTTGGGTTAATTATTGCGCAGCGAGTTTGTACTAAAGTGATCCCTCGAAATAATGCTTTTCTAAACTGTGGAGACGACTGAACAGCAAATGCAAGCCCATAGTCTGCCTTGTTGTTAATGAAGAATGTACGATTCATGAGAACTTTGTCTCCACTGTCAAATTCGTCAGGGTACTGTGAATGTATACAAAACACTGATAACCCACCACCTACTCCACCTTTTGCACTGTTAGCAAAGAACACTGTTGCATTCATTGTAACCTCATTCTTTGTAGCATAAACCGTTTTATCATTCTGAAAGTGAATACTGCTGCCTCCTCCCATCATACTGATACTATCGTTTTGAGTAAGAAGCAATGTGTTATTAGCAACATAAACTCCATCTAACATCACTACATTCCTTTCTGAATAGTCAGAAAATTTGATGAACATGCCACCTCCAGCATATGCTTTGTTGCCTCCAATAAATGCAAAGGATGTGGTAATGATATTACCTTTGGAGAAATCACGCAGTAAAATTTCAATGCCACCACCTTGCATTGCAGAATTATTCTCAATATTTGCTCCATTTAAGAAGAATGAGTTGTTCTTTGCATGATCCAGAAACAATACAGAAAGAGTTCCACCATCACTAACCGCATGATGATTTGCAATTGTAATCCTTTCTAACATCACCCTGTTTTTTGTGCACTGACCCTTGAAGAGCACTATAACTGCATTCCCTGTTGCTGTTGTATAGTTCACAATTGAAAGGTCTTGTACTTCCACTACATTCCAAATAGCAATGAAATCAAAGTATACTGACAGACCATTCCGCTGAGTATCTTGATTTCCTCTTATGTCTAGAGATACATGCTTGTATATATGGATTCTATTCAATCTTGACAGACGATCCATAGTGATAGACAGTGCAACCACACTCTTACCATAGCTCGCAACCACTTGTAAGTCAGAAACATTTACTGTGTTAAGTGCTGTTTGCACGCGTATGTCAATGGAAACGTAGACGTGATCCTCAGGTTGCCTTTGAATCATTTCAAGCTGTCTTCTAGCACATTCTGCCAGTACTACAGTTCTATTCTTTGTTTGGTAGCGCTCATCCCACCCATCTAGCACATTTACTCCTACCAACTTTACTGTGCTGTTGTTCATGGCATCAAAAAGGCCTACATGGATTCCAGAACCTGCAACAGGGGCACTGTTGAAGACTGTTACATTGTGCAGTGAGATATTATTGTACCTTCCTGTTCCACGAGCACTGATGTAAATGCCATTGAATTTCATTGAAGGGTCATATTCAGTGTGAGTGTTTGTGTTCACCACTAGTACACTATTCATGTGCACACTACCATTGTTTGTTGGCAATTGGTATCTTCCATAGATGTTGCAGATAATTCCATACCCATATGTTCCATTATGTAGTACTGAGACGTCATACAGAGTGATCACACTATGAGTGACAATGTTTGTCAGTACTATTCCTGTGCCATTTTGCCTCGTTACGTAAACAGTTACATTATGTACTGCCACATCAGTGCAGCTGGAAAAGTACAGGGTAGGGGATCTAGGGACCCTATTAGCAGTGACCTTTGGGTCATCGTTTTTGCCACAATCACGAAACACTATATCTCTTATCATTACTTCAATGACATCCGTTATGGCCACTGTTGCTCCATTCAGGCACTGGACTGTGGGTCGACTAGTGGCACATTCAGATTCTAACCTTAGAGCAAATGAATCAGTTGGGAATGGTTTATATGGATCTACAGGATATGGCTGGAGTTCATGGGTGCCACAGGTGATTCTGATGGATGTGGTATTCGGAGCATTTTGTAGAGCATAAAGCAATGTCTTGCATGACTTGCTAGGATGTGGCTTTACCATCAGTGCACCTACTGGTGTGTGGTGTATGCATTGAGGACCGTCCTCTCCCTTGGTGTCAACCCACATGACTCTGTCACTCCTGACAACTGTCACTAGGCAACACAGCACCATCCACAGGCGGAGACTGTGTGACACTCTGTGATGGACTTGAAGATGATCTATCTTCAGCTGCCTAAAACTCATTTTAGGGAATGATTTTCTGTTGCTTCTTCCTTGAAGAATCTTCTATGTGAGCTAGACAAACGGCAAATGGAAGTGTACAGTAGAGATTATATCTCGTGACAGCTAGTATAGCAATGAAGGAAATTTAATGTTAGGGGATTTTCAAGAACAGATTTGAGGTTCAACTTGCTCACAATGTGTAGTTACCTCTACATTCAATTTGCATACCTTTCAAGGTTGTGAGTTTATTTGGTTGTAATGTAAGATTCAATCCACCTCTCGGCTGCTCATTAAGACTTCTGTCAAGCAGTCTTCTCTTGAATCCCAAATGTAGGCAAGGTCAAAGAACTTGCTGGAATCACTTCTATATATACTACCAGCTCTGCTATTTGCTGAAGCAAGTGCTGTACTCACTTCAAACAAGAAAACTGAAATCAACTCGAGGCAGCCATGCAACATGAAACTCCATAGTTGATTGAGCTTACACGTATAACTATACCAACATGCATAACTCCTAGAGTCCACAAAATTAATGTGAGTACGCTAATCAACTCCGGCACAGTGTGATAGTCATAGGACATTAGTGGGTATTTTGAAATCATGCGGGAATCATGGTACTCTCTTTCCCTTAATCTCTCTCTCTCTCTCTCTCTCTCTCTCTCTCTCTCTCTCTCTCTCTCTCTCTCTCTCTCTCATACACACACACACACACACACACACACACACACACACACACACACACACACACACACACACACACACACACACACAGACACACACACACACACACACACACACACACACACACAGACACACACACACACACACACACACACACACACACACACACACACACACAACACACACACACACACACACACACATACACACACATACACACACATACACACACATATGTGCACATAGTAAGTTGATTTGTTGTCAAATATCACTCTTTGCCTCCTTAACCATTTACTAGTTGCAGGCCATTGTTGCCAGTATTAGTCCTCTAGCTCTTTCAATATTAATTTCCCTCATTACTGTCCTTGTGTTCTCATGGTTTGTTGTTTATAAAGGGTTTTTGTTCTATAATATAATAATAATTCTTATGCATAATATTATTCATTCCCTTTACATTATTTCATTTAATATTTTATTCTGCTCTAGCCTTACGAATGCCAGTGTTATGAGACACCCTGAACACTGTAGGACCCTATTTGGATAGCTGTTTGTTGTTTTAATCTAAACAGTCATGTAAAATGAATGACACCATGCATGCAATAAACAGAAAGTGTTATGACCAAATGGCTGCCTGTGTATACAGTATACAGTCATTTTCATGTTGATGCATGGCATCTTCCATTGTTCAACAACAGTTTGCATGCTAGTACCATGACAAAGGGCCTGTACATATATCACAATGCTTACAACTACATAGATTATATTACATACACTTTTGTAAGGCAGTGCTATATGGCTGGTATAATATCAAACCTCATATAAAAATTAATTTTGGGCATGTATGTAGATACATAACTAGATACTGTTGGGATCAATAAAACTAACTATGTGCAGGTGTATACTGCATGGATGTACAGCTTAAATGGGAGCTATTATATGTATTTTTGCAATAATGCATGAGAGGCTACATGGAACACGTACTGTGCACAAAATTTATTCACTTTATCACAGTGTGTGAGTGTGTTGTGTGTGTGTGTGTGTGTGTGTGTGTGTGTGTGTGTGTGTGTGTGTGTGTGTGTGTGTGTGTGTGTGTGTGTGTGTGTGTGTGTGTGTATGTATGTGTGTGTGTGTGTGTGTGTGAGTGTGTGTGTGTGTGTGTGAGTGTGTGTGTTTGGGTGTGTTTGGGTGTGTGTACATGTGTGAGAGAGGGCGTACAACCCAAAGGAATGGCTGTATGAAAAATTGTCAAAATGCGCAAGCTGCATGTGTATGAGGTATGTTTGCGGGCTGTGCAGTTGTGCACATGTGTGACTAATCACACAGTCTTCTTGTGTTCGCTTCAATTGTTTGTTCAAATGAAAGTGTTCATTACAGAGCAGTGACCAAAGTGAGCAAGTACTTTGAGTTGTGGTGACAGTCCCGTGAGTTTATAACTTTAAAATGCTAGTTCCGCTTGCAACAGAACATGCAGTCAAAGATGAGGTGTTCAATACATACACTCTCTGCATTATACAGTGCTGCATGGTTTCAAATATTCATCAAAACACTCCAAACCTATAATAATGCTGTATCCATTTAATTGTATTAAAATATTATGCTGATACCTGCATGCACTGTATAAACTAAAAGGTAGTGCTTGCAGTCATACTGCTAAGTCAACAGCAACTGCATCAGTGTTCTTGTTTTCCAGAACCATTTCTTCACTCTGAGTTTCAGTCTCTGATTCCTCATCTGATGAAGTGGGGGCTCCAGCACGAAGTTCTGTTATTCTCACAAAGTTGCCCAGTCCTTCTGTTGGATCTACTAACAGTGGTTCTACATCATCCTCTTCATTTTCCTTCCTCTTGTGGCAGCATCTCAACTTGGGACATTTCATGTAGAACTTCCTTCCAAAGAGAATGGCAGGATAGAGGAGAGGAAGGTAAATGAGGATCATCCTAACAGAGGCAAAGAATTGCTTCGCTCCTATTTGACTGTTTGCACTGGATATTTGCAGACTCAAGACAAGAATGAGGGACATGTTCCCCAGTATGGCTGTGTCCAGATTGTTGAGTTGGGCTATGGTGTATGGCTGGAATACAACAATTAACAGCTGTAGTACCAAAGTAAGGATAAGTTGAATTCTCAGGGCATCTTCACTGCTGGGTATGAATACAGCAGCTAGCAGTTGAATAATGCGGTAAAAGAGGTAGAGTGAAGAGAAACTCCTCAAGTGCTCTTTGTAGCAACCTTGAAAAACATTGACAAAATGGTAGATCCATCTGTCAGTGTAGACATTGCTGCAGAATGTCTGCATCCTCTGTAGCTTCCTCAATGGTGGCAGAGCTATGATGAGCCTTCCGAATAACTGAGGCACAATGGGAAGAGTGAGGAGCAGGAAGGCTGGCAGAAGGACAAACACTAGCAGTATGATAATGGCTGGTATGAAGTAGGCAATGTGTTGAATGGAGCCATAGGGCACAGATCCCTGCCACCACACAACCATCCTCTCTTCCCCATCCTCTCCTGTGATGGTCTGGTTGACTAGGATGTAGGAGGAGCTGACAAGGAAGCGAGTGAAGCCGAGAATGACAAAGGCAGGAAGTGCTCTGTCATAAGACATGCCATCAGAGTACTTTGCCTTCCATCGTCTCATTCGCCTGAGGCACTGGTCCACTCGGTGACAGCATATCCACTTCTCTGCAGACCTCTCAAGAACAATGAGTGTGATGGCCACTATCAGTGGGAAGAGTCCAATGGAGTAGTGTAACAAGAGTGTCTGTAACAGTGTGAGGTGTGAGTGTGGAATGAGACAGTATGGAGGTAGGAGCACACCAAAGAAGTCCAAGTTCCACATGCCATACAGAAATCGGTATATCTTGACAAATGCAATGTTCACTGTTCCTAATTCAGCATCACCTCTGATACTAGAGAATGCAAGGAGTTGTGCAAACAGAAGGAAGGAGTTGAATCTTCCTGACACCAAGTCTATGTTGAACAGCATCACAATGAACATGACAACCAGCATGGGCACCCATTCACTGAGGATCCAAACAAGAAGTCCCACTGTACTGAGACCATCCTGACAACTGGTGCACACTGGTCTCATTCCGTTGAAGTTTATTGCAATACCATTGCCTTCAACACAGTTTCCACAGAGGAGGCCTTTTCGATTCGATCTTCCACAAACAGTATTTTCTACTTGTGCCATGGAGTTGTTTGTAGGAAGGGTGGTTAGTTGTGTTTGACAGTATCCTGGTGGGCACGGTGCAGTGAAAAGCTTCTGTCCATCACAGCTATGTTGGTCATTGGATGGCAGGTACCCAGCCCAATGGTCTCCCCGCAACACAGCACCAATGTTGTTTGGGTCAGTTTCATTGCAGTCGTCTACTCCCAGCAGCATTGGCATTCCACAGTGACATGTTCCCATGTCTCCAGACCCTATTCGGTATATGTAGCCAGGTGGGCAGCACTGGAGCTCAATGTTCATTACTACCAGTAAGAGACTGTTGTCAACTGACTGTAAAACGAGTTGAGCATGAGGAGCTGTATCTCCAGTTGTGTTGCTTTCATTGGTTATGGAGAGGTGGTTAGCAGAACCATGCTTTAGTGGAATGCCATGTAGAATTACTGTAAAATCAGCAGTGAACTTTGAGAAAGGGTTGAGTTGGACATCAGTTGTGGGCTTTGGTGTGTTTATTTGTACAGTGAATACTGTGTTGATGACATTACCAAGTCTGTCATACGCATGTTTGTAGGGAAGCTGCTTCTGTTTGCCTGGAATGAACTGAATGGTTGGTGGGTTGTCAATGTCAACAGAGGTGCCATCCACATGGTCGGGACGGGAGGCAATGGGATGAAACTCTGCGTGAGTTGCGTTATCAGGTTCAGTTGCATTGCAGCTTAAATAGACTATGCCATCCTCTGTACACAAATGAAATAAGGTATATAATATTATTTTTCCAAAGGCATATCTTTCGAAACCAAAGTTATATGAAGATTGAGTCTGTAGTCCAATATAATGATTCTTTGTTACATTTTTAAAGCAACTTTCAGGTTCGCTCAAGTAAAGTGATTTTCCTTCATGTTTTGCAGAGTTGTTTACAAATGCGATTCCAGAGTGATCTAATGAATGTCCATGTTCACTCTGAAGGAAGCAACGAACAAGTGGTACTGCATGTAGTGGTGAATGTACATAGATGGCACCTCCTCGCTGGAATGCATGGTTATTAGAAAGTACCATCTGTGAATTACTGGAAACACGTATGTAACTTTCACCATACAAAGCAATTGCTCCTCCATGTGAAGCAACACAAAATTTAAATTCAGTATGTGAGTCTGGTGGCAAAATGATCTCTGAATCAACTGCTAGAAGTCCTTGTGATGCAGCTCCACACATGAAATCGCCTTCAATCCTAATTCGTACTGATAGAAGGAGAATCATGATTGTGCTGGTCTGAATTTGAAAAAATGCATTATCATGCTTTTTCAAGTCAAGAAGATTCTTGAGCACTTCATATATTTTTGAGAAATCTTGCTCTGTTAAAATTGATATTTCAGTCCTAGAATTCCAAGTACTCATTAGAAAATGTTTGAATGCTGTGTATTGAGACATGTTGCCCATGAAATATGTGTCATTCACAATTACACAAGTAGTTTGAATTATAGTGACCCCATGAAATAACGCTTTTCTGAATTGTGGGGATGACTGCATGGCAAATGCATTCCCATATTGTGCCTGGTTGTTGAGGAAGTTTGTACGATTCAGTAATATTCTGTCTCTCCTGTCTTCCCTGTATGGAGAATGTTTATAAAACAATGATAACCCTCCACCTATTCCTCCAATTGCTTTGTTAGCAAATAACAATACACCGCTCAGCTTAACTTCATTTGCTGTTGGAAGAGGAGCTCTGTGTGTCTCAAAATATACACTGATGCCTCCACCCATTATATTATTTGAAGTGGGAAGTATTGTGTTATTTGCGATATATGAGCTATCTATCATCATTGCATTTGCTGCTGTAAAGTCTGTAAATTCGATGAACATTCCACCTCCGTCATGTGCTTTGTTGCCAACAATGAATGCAAGTAATGTGAAAACTCTGTTACCTCTGGAGGAACCTCTCAGTGAAATGGAAATTCCTCCTCCTTCCAATGCAGTGTTGTTCTCCATAATTGCTCTTAGCAACAAAAGTTTATTGTTTTGTGCATGATCCTCAAAGACTGCAAAAATACTTGCACTACCAGCAATCAAAGAATGATGATTCGCAATTGTAACTCTCTCTAACTTCACAGCATTTCCTGTGCACCGACCCTCAAAGAGCAATAGGACTGCATACCCTTTTGCTGTTGTATATTTCACAATCGAAAGGTCTTGTACTATCACCATGTTTTTATAGGCATCTTCAGCTAAGATTAGTGATAGACCATTCCTCAGAACATCCTGATTTCCTGTTAATGGCAAGAGACACATTATTGCTTAAATGGACTTTGTTATAACTTGACAGACCAGCAAGAGCGACAGACAGAGCTACTACATTCTTGCCATAGCTTGCAACCACTTGTACACCAGTAACATTAACTGAGTTTTGTGACGTTTGTACCAGTATATAAATGGAATGATACACTTGATCCTCAGGTTGCCTTTGAATCATTTCAAGCTGTCTTCTAGCACATTCCGCCAGAACTTGAGTTCTGTTCTTTGATTGGTAGCGTTTATCCCAGCCATCAAAAACTAGTGCTCCTACCAACTGTACAGTGTTGTTATGCATGTTCTGAAACAAGCCTACATGGATTCCAGATCCTGCAACAGGGGCACTGTTGAAGACTGTTACATTGTGCAGTGAGATGTTGTTGCCACTTCCTGTTCCCAGAGCAGCGATATATATACCATTGAATTCCATTGATGGGTCATATACAGTGTGAGTGTTTGTGTTGACAACTTGTATATTATTCAAATGCACGGTGACATTTTTGATTGCTGACTGATAACTTCCTGTGATGTTGCAGATAATTCCATATCCATGTGTTCCATTATGCAGTACAGAGACATCATACAGAGTGATCACACCATAAGTGATAATGTTTGTCAGTACTATACCTGTGCCATTTTGGCTTGTAATGAGAACAGTTACATTATGTACTGCCACATTAGTGCAGCTGGAAAAGTACAGGGTGGGGGATCTGGGGACACTGTTAGCAGGGAGCTTTGGGTCTTCTTTCTTACCACAATCACGAAACATGATATCCTTAATCATAACATCAACAGCACCCGTTATGGCCACTGTTGCTCCATTCAGGCACTGGACTGTGGGTCGACTGGTGGCACATTCACCCTCTATTCTTAGAGCAAAAGCATTAGCGGGGAATGGTCTGTATGGGTCTACAGGATATGGCTGGAGTCCATGGGTGCCACAGGTGATTCTGATGGAAGTGCTGTTCAGAGCATTCCACAGAGCATACTGCAGTGACCTGCATGACCTGCTAGGAGGTGGCTGTGCCATCAGTGCACCTACTGGTGTGTGGTGTATGCATTGAGGACCATCCTCTCCCATGGTGTCAACCCACATGACTCTGTCACTCCTGACAACTGTCACTAGGCAACACAGCACCATCCACAGTAGGTGAGATCTTGACTGCCTTTGATGGACTTGAGGCTGCTCCATCTTCAGCCCCTACTTGAAGAATTGTCTGCTATGTATAGCTGGATGCAACACAGCACTAGAGAAGTTTGTTGCTAGTTGTGTCTAGTTGAATTCTGAAAATAAATGGTACAGAAAATTATGTATTTTTCAACTAATAATGGCAAATGCTGTTGGCAGTGCCAATCTAGCAAATGCTCTAAGGATACCACAATCAGTAATTAGCTGCATATAACGAAGACTTTTGATCTTGGTGGGTAGTTAGTTAACTTACATTGTTCTTGAGGCTGCAAATGAAGTGGATGCCTAATATATGGCTTCTAGGTAGCTTCTTGATTTTGACAAAAATGCTTTTAGAGTCTTCACTCAATCTGTGTCCACTTCCATCAATGTAGAGATGCTCTGGTTCATCCTAGATTCTGTGGTAAGAACCAGATTTATAGTAAACTCTAGCAGCCCATTGATGAGAAACAGCAACATATTGAAGGCAAACAGTGAAAGAGAAAAGGCACATATGAAACAAGTTTCTGTGTAGGAGAGCCATGTATTCCTCTGGTATACCTGCAATTATACAGTTGCCCATACTCTGTTTAGTTGTCTGTGCTTCACAAACTGTGTGTCGTGGTGTGTAGCCAATTATCAAACATGTGCCACCAGCTGAAATTCATTTTGCTACTTCAATACATGCTTCATTCAACTCCCATTCGTTCAGTGTACACTTCTTTTGGCATTCAGTGCAAAGAGTGGAGTTGAAACACCACACAATACTTGTGTGACTACCGTGTGAATATGTATGCTACTGTGTCATTTAATAGCTATAATGAATGTGGTGCATGAAATTATTGTGTGCATGTGTGTGTTTGCACATTTGTATATAAGTGAGGTTGGACTAAATACTCTGCCATGTGGTGCTCTCCCATGGCAGGCTGAGTGGAGACTACACATTGCTCTTGGCTTTGTTAGCATGCCTCTTCGTAGAATCTGGAAAACATCTTTGTGAAGACAGCTGAATTATGCAGTATTATTGTGCAATGCATTATTCCCATGTTTGGCTGAAATGTAAAGAAATTTTCTAATATATGCTTATGCCAAGTCAAATACACTCCTCAACCAATGTACACTGCAACTGCTACTCACAATGTAACATGGAAATTAAGTAATAACAATTTTATTTGAAGGTGAAATTATAACCTAGCATAGGAAAATAAAGCAACACACAATTCCTTGAATACATGAATTGCTGCTTGTAAACACATTCAGCTTCAGATCATTTAAGGAAAGCAATAATATACTGCCAAAAAGTCTAATAAACACACCGCGCTGGTTAGGGCTTTCAGTGTCATGTTGGTTGGGGTTTTTGGATTCTAACACATGAGAAACTGCACATAGGTACCATACAGGTAAAGGTTTGATGTGTATATGAGAACAATACCATAACTACACATTGCCCTTTATCTATAATAATTAATGCAAACTAGCTGAGATTAGAATTATGTAGTTGATTCAATGTCTATGACACTACATACAAACTGTTATCAGAGAAATGAAGTATACGGTTGACTGTAGTGAAGACATGATTGAGTTGAGGCACTGGCTATGTATATATGCATTGCGCTTTGGTAGTGTGTACGTGTTTGTTGGAGTTGTGTGCTGCTTGGGGTAGTCAGTTTGATTCATTGAGTCAAGGTGGTTTTGAATTTGAGTCCTTTGCTAGGGTGTGATATGTAAGTATAATATTATTTGAATATTATGGTACCGTTTCAATAAATATGTGATGTTCTGTAATTCCATTATTCCATTTTTCTGCTATTCTGAATTTTTGCCTATGATGCCAAGCCTGAACCAATTCAACACCTCACCCAGTGTGCACACAGTTAGGTGTTTACACTGCATGTTATTGATGCACACAGAAATGCAATGTTTACTAAACAGTGCAATTTGAAAGCACAAAATGAAAGTCTGGTAAAACAATAATTATTATTGTTGTGCCATACACAATTGTGTAAACACTTTCATGGTTTAATGTAACTTTTAGGTTGATCATTTCATGAGCATTCAAATCCCAAAATGGCCAATGAACACACCTTACTGGTTGTGTCATGTAGTAGTCACATGGTATGGCTATTGGCCCAAACGCAACCTAAAATTCATTGCATGTGTGAACTAGCTCAGTTTATACAATAATCATATACTGTCTTTCTCATAAACGATATGTTGGATATAAAAAATTTGCAGATTGATTATAGGACCTCATGCACACCATTAACAAGAGTTGGTGGTATGTAGCTATACATTGTGGTATGCGTGACCACAGTGTACAGACATGCTTGCAAATCATGCAGTCAGTACATCTTATGACATACGTAATGTAATATAAAAAGGTAAAACTATGTAGCATAATAATGTGGAGCGGTCACTTCCATGATTTGCACAAAGCCGTGTGAGTACAATGGACCTGCCTGTCTTGCTGAATTGTCCATGCATTCAATACTTCAACTAAACTGAACGTTAAAAGTATGTAAAGAGCGGACATCGCCTATACAATCTGATCTTTCCCTTCAATTTACATGCATATAGCAGGAGATTTGAACTGCAATTGAAATTAGCTTATCTGAAATCTGATCCATCCTCACAATGAGAGAAATATCAAGAGATTCATCTATGTACAATTGCCACCATAATTTTTGACGTGGATGCCTAAAATTGCTGACATCATCTAGAAGTACAGAAGGTAAACTGTGAAATTGTCCTATGTATATATACACATGAGGAAGAAGAGAGTGGACAGATGTGCAGCTACCTTCAAGATTGGTATGAATGAAATCCCTTGGGTTTCCTCCTATAAGTACTTAGGATGTGCGATAGATGAATTCCTAGACTGTTCTGAGATGGTAGAGCATAGGGTGAAGCTAGGTTCACAAGCTTTGGGCGCATGGCTGCGGAGCTGCCGTGAGTCAGTTGGAGAGGTGAATGGCAGATCCTTTCTACAGTTGTTGCAGTCTTTGGTGGAATCTGTGTTAATGTATGGGGTTGAAGTTTGGGGCCGCCACCACAAGTTAGAGGGATTGAGCCAGATCCAGCTACGAGCTTTGCACATCTTTTTTGGTGTTGGACTACGTCACCCTAAAGCATCGTTGCTGATGGAAGCAGATGCTATGCCAGTTGCTTGGTTAGCTAGGGTCAGATGTGCTGCATTCTGGTTTAGAATACTGTCTAACCCCGTGTATGATGGCAGGATTTTGAGAGTAGCTGCAGTAGAAGCTATGGTGTGTGGAGGGTCATGGATGATGAAACTACAGGATTGTCTTAAGTCATTTGGGTGGGATGGTGTTGGAGCTGAGGAGGTACAAGGCCTATCCAGTGCTGAAATCAAAGCTATGTTAGAAACTTGTGCAAAGAGGTCGATTGAGGATGAATGGACATGTGAGCTTAGTGCCAAACCTAAGTTGGCAACATTGTGGCTTCTAAAAGAATAGGGTAGTGAATCACGATGCTTGGAAGTAGCTAGTAAGTCTCTGAGATGGATGGCGAGGGCTGCCGAGAGAGGAGAGAAGGTGTCAGGAGTGTCAATCAGGGAAGATTGAGGATGTGCCCCATTGGTTGTTGGAGTGTCATGCATGGGGCACAGAACGACAAGCTCTCCTGCAGTGCATGAGGCAAGTAATCAATGATTTCGATAATCTCGAGGAGGATGACAAGTTGGTCTGCGTATTGGACAGGGGGTGCAAGCACGCATCAATATTGAAAGCGATTATGAAGATGTGGAGTGCCCAATTCTATTAGCTAATGCCCCCTTTCAAGTACCTGTCCAAACTGATTGCTGTTGAACTGATTAATTGACAATACTGACATGACTATAATTATGCTTATTATGATGTTTACTTTGCTGCTTCTTTTGGCCTCACAGGGCAGTTTGGCCCTAGTGCCTGAGGGCATGTGGCATAATAATAATAATATAATAATAATATACAAGTATTTCACTGGGAGCCTTTTGGGTGTGTTTCAGTTTTGCATACACTACCACATTGCAGTATAAAACAACCATCAACTTCCCAGTGCTGTCTGGCTGTAAGTAATAGTTAAATGCTGACCAAGAGGTGTCTCTGAGATTTAGAGCTCGAGGCTCGAGGGCGCGAAGAGTGTTATAGATCCCAAATGATTGGGTAAGAAGCTGGCAGCGAATCAGTTTACGTACTCGTCCTTGCGTCACCACGCGTCTGCTGGAAGTAGTTAGCTACTCCGTACAATGGCGGAGAAAGCGTCGTATGATTAGGGTCTCGAGTTGGGTTGTACATCTTGCAGTGGACGTTTCCTACAGGTCGGCAGTGGATGCGGCGCGTCAGCTAAGTGTAAGCTTACTCACTGTCAGTCACATCAGCCACATCGTTTCCCAGAGCGGTGTCTTTAATCAAAGCCTGTTCCCAGCTCGTAGCTAACCAGTTCCTATCTTGGCTCTGGTTCGTAGCCGGATTGTGGCTTTTCCCTGATTCTCGACGAAGCAAGTGAGCCGGGCGACCTGTGCATCGTATGTTGTGGCGTTAGCTACTGTTGCTTATCACAGCTGCATTTAGATTATAGCGCGAACGCCGCACGTGCCACAGAGCAGTGCATGTTCGGCATTTAGATGCACTGCGCACAGTGCATCTCTTGGATTTAGATCCACTGGCGCCGGTCTGGTGAGATGCAAGCGCTCGTCCTATTGGCTACATGTTTGTCCGCGAAAGGCTTGCTGTGCGTCTATGTGATTTAATTTCAGTGTTTATACGCCCGTTACCATGGCAACGGGATCTATTATGTACTAGATCCCGTTGCCATGGTAACGTACGTCTAAATGATGATTCTAAATCGCAGAGAAGCATTCCAATTGCTTCACGCGTGATTATATATCCCGTAGACGTACGTGGCGGGCAGAGTGCGCGTGACGATAAATCCCATACATGTACGTGGCGGGCTGAGTGCGCGTGACGATGAATCCCATACACGTACGTTGCGGGCAGAGTGCGCGTAAAGTGTATAATGACGTCATCACTGCCACTTTGTATCTGCTGTGATACGAGCTTGTCGCTGCCAGTTTTTCCTTCAGTTCTCGCCGAATGGTCTCCTTACGAAGCAGGAGTAAGGGCAGACGGTGAAGGAGTGCAACGAGAAAGATTACGGGTGCGGTAAAGTTCTTTTATTGAGCTTCCGCATCGTCACCGTTGCCAATGACGCGGGCGTCGTCAAGAGGAGCTAGTGGAGAGGATTTTCATTGGATTAGTGAACAGTTTTTGGATCTATATTATTTAAATGCCGACCCAAAGACACAACCGGCACTCCAAACCTATAATGTTGTATAAAGTAACTAAGTGACAACTAAAGGGGCTGTTTTGCGTTCATACTGCTAAGTCAACAACAACTGCATCAGTATTCTGATTCTCTAAAACTATTTCTTCACTCTGAGTTTCAGTCTCTGATTCCTCATCTGATGAAGTGAGGACTCCAGCACGAAGTTCTGTTATTCGCACAAAGTTGCCCAGTCCTTCTGTTGGATCAGCTAAAAGCGGTTCTTCATCATCCTCTTCATTTCCTTTCTTCTTGCAACAGCATCTCAACTTGGGACATCTCATATACACCTTTCTTCCAAACAGTATGCCAGGATACAGGAGAGGAAGGTAAATGAGGATCATCCTTATAGAGGCAAAGAATTGCCTTGCTCCTATTTGACTGTCTGCAACGGATATTTGCAGACTCAAGACAAGAATGAGGGATATGTTCCCCAGTATGGCTGTGTCTAAATTGTTGAGGTGGGCATTGGTGTATGGCTGGAATACAACAATTACCAACAGAAGTACCAATGTAAGAATAAGCTGAATCCGCAAGGCATCTCCACTATTGGGTATGAAGACAGCAGCAAGAAACTGAATGATGCGATGAAAGAGGTAGAGTGAAGAGAAGCTCCTGTAACGTTCTTTGTAGCAACCTTGAAAGACATTGACAAAGTGGTAGATCCATCTGTCAGTGTAGACATTGCTGCAGAATGTCTGCATCCTCTGTAGCTTCTTCAATGGTGGCACAGCTATGATGAGCCTGCCAAACAACTGAGGCACAATGGGAAGAGTGAGGAGCAGGAAGGCTGGCAGAAGGACAAACACTAGCAGTATGATAATGGCTGGTATGAAGTAGGCAATGTGTTGAATGGAGCCATAGGGCACAGATCCCTGCCACCACACAACCATCCTCTCTTCCCCATCCTCTCCTGTGATGGTCTGGTTGACAATGATATAGGAGGAGCTGACAAGAAAGCGAGTGAAGCCGAGAATGATAAAGGCAGGAAGTGCTCTGTCATAAGACATGCCATCAGAGTACTTTGCCTTCCATCGTCTCATCCGTCTGAGGCACTGGTCCACTCGGTGACAACATATCCACTTCTCTGCAGACCTCTCAAGAACAATGAGTGTGATGGCCACTATCAGTGGGAAGAGTCCAATGGAGTAGTGCACCAACAGTGTCTGTAGCAGTGTGAGGTGTGAGTGTGGAATGAGACAGTATGGAGGTAGGAGCACACCAAAGAAGTCCAAGTTCCACACACCATACAGAAATCGATATATCTTGACAAATGCAATGTGCACTGTTCCTAATTCAGCATCACCTCTGATACTGGAGAAGGCAAGCAGTTGTGCAAACAGAAGGAAAGAGTTGAATCTCCCTGACACCATGTCCACATTGAACAGCATCACAATGAACATGACAACCAGCATGGGCACCCACTCACTGAGGATCCAGACAAGAAGTCCCACTGTGCTGAGTCCATCATGACAACTGGTGCACACTGGTCTCATTCCATTGAAGTTCACTGCAATGCTACTTCCTTCAAGGCAGTCTCCACAAAGAAGGCCTTTATGTTTTGACCCTCTACACACTGCATTTTCCAAAAGTTGTTTGGAGTTGTTCTTAGGAAGAGTTCGTTGTTGTGTTTGACAGTACCCTGGGGGGCAAAGTGCACTGAAGAATTTCTGTCCATCACAACTATGTTTGTCGTTGGATGGCAGATACCCAGCCCAGTAGTCTCCCTGCAATACAGCATCAATATTTCTTGGGTCACTTTCATTACATTCAACTATTCCCAGCACTCTAGGCATGCCACAATGACAGGAACCTTTATCTTTTGAGCTATTTTGAAGGGTGTAGCCTGGAGGACAGCACTGAAGCTCTACAAACATGGCTACTTGAAGGTATTTGTTGTCCACTGACTGCAGAACTAGCAGAGGCATAGATTCAGATGTGTTGCTTGCATTAATCCTGAAGAACATGCCATGTTGCAATGGGATACCATGCACAATGACTGTGAAATCCGCAGTGTACTTTGAGAAAGGGTTCAGTTGAACTGGTGCTGTTGCTTCTTCTGAAATAATCTGTGCAGTAAAAACTGTGTTGATGACATTTCCAAGCCTGTCATATGCATGCGCAAACGGAAGTTGTTTCTGTATCCCGGGGATGAACTGAACAGTAATTGTTGTAAGGTGATCTGAGGCACTGTCAATATGATTTGCCTGAAACATGATCTCTTGGTGAACTGGAAAGAATTCCTCACTCACTGAGCAATTATAGTTTAAAAATGGTTGGTCATAGCACTTTCTGGACTTTGTTTTACATTCTTCCTCATCAAAGGAGTGCAGTTGGTAAACACATATTGTTGAATCTGCCATGGACTGTATGAAACAACTGAACTCTATATCTGCAATTATTATCTGATTCATGACATTGTTTAGGCAGCTTTGAGTGTTACTAATAAAAACTGACTTCCCCTCGTGGTTTGCCATGTTTTCCACCAGTATTATACCATTATATAATTCAGAATTACTATTTACCCTTCCTTGGTCATTCTGAAGGAAGCAATGGGAATTTGAAGATGCACTATGAGTTGAGTCTACATAAAGGGCTCCTCCACGCTGGAAGGCAAAGTTATGAATTAGGAGCATTTGTGCCAAATCTGATGATGGAAACCGTATGTAGCTTTCACCGTACAGAGCAACTCCTCCTCCATGTGTAGCTACACAGTAAAGGACTGTTACACCAGCATTTGGCTGCAAAGTCAGTTCTGAGTCAGTTGCCAAAATTCCTTGTGAAACTCCTCCACAGAAACAAGCAAACATGTCTTCAATTCTTAGCTGTATTGATACTAGGAGAACCATACTTGTGTTTGACATCTGTACTTGATGGATTGGGTTAATCTGCTTCATGAGCTCTGGCATATATTCAGTAACTAGTTCTTCAGTTAAATCATGCATGTAGCGCCCAAAGGCATCTGGGTCGTAATATCTAAGTCGCACTACATTAATTGTGGTAGCATAGCGAAAGGACATGAACATAATTGTTTTTAGTGTGATGTCTCTGAACAACGCCTTTTGGTACTTTGGTGATGACTGCAGAGAAATAGCCTGGCCATTTGCTGCATGATTGTTCATGAAAATTGCTGTACCCAAATACAATAGGTCTCCACTCTCTCGTATATGTGGTGAATGCACATACAAAAGTGATAAGCCACCACCAATTCCATCTTTTGCATCATTGTCTGTAAAAATAATTATGTTTATTTTAAGCACATTACTAGTCGTGTTAATAGCTTCGTTAGTATCAAACGCAATATTCATACCTCCACCCATTGCGTAGGAGCTGCCCTGTAGAAGTAACTCATTGTTTCCAATCCAAGTGTAATCTGTTATATAAACAGTATTTCCCTTGGTTGAGTAATGAAATTTGATTTGCATACCTCCTCCAGCATATGCTTTGTTGGATAAAATAGATGCATTGTATGAAGTGATGACATTATCTCTGGAGAACTCGCCCATTAGTATCCCAAGTCCACCCCCAAATTCTGCTGTATTGTTACGGGCTGTCAGCCGTAAGAGGGAGACAGTATTATTATTTGCGTAGTCTGCGAACAGTGCAGCCATCCCACCACCATACCCAGCAGCTACCCGGTTCTTGATCACCCATCCAGCAGTATGACTCCCATTGGTAAATGCAATGTTTCCGACAATGTTTGTAGAGTCTGCCTGAATGAAGTTTCTGCTTGAGTAATGCTGCATTAATACCAGAAATCCACCCCCCAACTGTGCAATACTGTTGGAAATACTCACTGATTTTAAATGGATCTCATTTTTCTCTGAATAGCCTTGAAATATTGCACAAATACCACCACCATACTGCAAAGCAATATGACCTGTGAATGTGCTGTTGGACAGCCATACTCTATTTTGTAAGCAGTGATCAGTGAAGTGCAGGAATGCTCCTCCTCCATACTCTGCTGTACTGTTAGCAACTTGTACATCCACTGCCATTACCTTGTTATCACTAGCTCTATCAACAAATCGCAAGTCTAGACTTTCCCAGCTAGCAAATGTGTTTCCAGTGGCTGCAAGAGAAATGTTTTTAAGGTGAATAACATTTGATCTTGACTGACCAATAAAGTAGAAGGCAGCTGCACTTCCACTTGGAGCATACCTTGCAGTCACTTTTACATCAGTAACATTTATTCTGCTCTTGGACGTCCAAACTTCCACCAAGATGGCCCAATAAAATTGTGAGTCATTTCTCGTCAGGGTTAGTATATCAACTTGTCGCCTGGCACACTCTGCCAATACCTCATCTTTACTCCTGCTGTGGTAGCGTTCATCCCACCCATCATATATATTCATTCCAACCAGATTTACTGTGCTGTTATGTGCATCATCATGGATCTTTACCTTTATTCCAAAACCTGGTACAGGGGCACTATTCAATACCGTAATGTTGTGCATTGACATTTGACAACCATTTCTTGTTCCTTGAATGGTAATCCTTATGCCAAAAAATGCCATGGTTGTCTCGTAGGTGGTATTTGTATTAGTGTTGGCCACTAGTATGTGATTCATGGATATAGTGAGGTTGTCCGATTGTGAGGCAGTCTTGCTTAGAATATCACACATAATTCCAATGCCATGTGTGCCACCATGTAGTACATATATATTATCCAGAACAATCTCCCCATTGCTGGCCGTGTGTTTCAATGAAATGCCTGTACCAATAAGTACAATAACACGAATTGTTATATTCTGTATTCTCACATTTGTACAGTTGAAAATACCCAAGGCAGGTTTGGTCCTGTCTGAGTGAAGAATGCTTTGTTTGTAGTTCATTTCAAATGCCAACTTTCTAACCATTATGTTTAAAAGGTTGTAAAACACAAAATTTGCTCCATTCATGAATCCAATTGTAGGTTGACCAAATGCACATTCTCCTTCCAATTGTAAATCCTGAGTGCCTTTTTGGAATGTCTTGTATGAAATGTCATATTCATGAGTACCACACATAACTTTAATGCATGTGCTGTTCAAAGTATTTTGCAGAGCATACTGCAGTGACCTGCACGACCTGCTAGGAGGTGGCTGTGCCATCAGTGCACCTACCGGTGTGTGGTGTATGCATTGAGGACCATCCTCTCCCTTGGTGTCAACCCACATGACTCTGTCACTCCTGCCAACTGTCACTAGGCAACACAGCACCGTCCACAGTAGGAAACAACCTGACAGCCTGTGAAGGACTTCAGGCTGCCCCATCTTTAACCCCAGCCCACAGTTACGGAATGCAGTAAGCAAGTACTTGATTGAAGTTGCTAGCAGTGTATTTACTGTTTCTTATATGACGAATCCCTCTGATCTGGAAATGGAGGTAACCAGCAGACATATTATGATACGTAATGCGTGATTCAGAATGTTAATTATGACATTCTCACTAGTTTTGCTTACATTGTATGCCTCCTTTGCTCAAGTGTGCATGGGACTTCCTTGAACAGTGTATATTCACAAAGGTACTTTGTTTCTTGCCCTGAGAACTGAATCTTTTGTCAACTTGCCAATAGATTCTTCCTCTTTCGAATGCCTCCTAGCTGTTGGAACATATGTATAGCATTTCATACTAGCAACTCTGTTGCAGCAACACCACATATGGAATGATAATATTATTGTACATACCAACTCAACTCTATCAACAGCTAAACTAAATTACTGATACAACAAACTTGAAACTACACAAGTATGGATCTGTGATGCGTTGACACTATACTGCTGACAATAACAGATTGAGTACTCTTGTTATCTATAATTGTCAAGGTACTTACACTGCATGGCATTTATTTCTAAAGTGAGCTTTATGAGTCAGGTGTGTATCTATGCAAGATGTAATGATTTAGTCACAAGTCATGACACAATGAATCAGTTTGGGCTGGAACAATCCCAGGATTTACCATGCATCCTATTTGTATATTTTAGGTCACCGAGTCATCCTTAGTATATTGACAGTGGCCTAGCTACCAAGTGCTTTTGGAAGCTGAAGGCCACGCCATCAAGGCCAGTGCAGAACATTGACAAACATTGCACAGGCAAGCTACTCGTCGCAACCACTGATCAAAACACACATGCAGTACTACGTAGGTCCCACCTACTTGTGCATGTCCTCTAATCTTCACAAATTCATTGTGACTTATGCTTACTAGATTGAGCACAGATAGCTACCTCTACAGCAGAAACCTTGTACAATGCAATTTCTTAAGTTGCTACAGCCAGCAACTTGCCTGCACACTATAATGGAGCTTTACTAACATTACCAGCATTTGGCACTTGCCTTGATGGCATAGCAATTGACTGTCATATGACACCTTGCCCAATGCCATTTCATAGAGTAAAGAAGTGCTATTGGACCAGGCCATTATAGCCATTGACTATAGGAAACTCTGCATTACAGAGTGTAAGTCCCATACAAACTTTCCCTCCTTCATATACTCATTGAGTCATGAGTGTCAATAGATTGCTCATCCTGCAACAATAGTGCACCTTTGTGAAGAATCCCCTTTAATAATATACCCAACCAAAATTAATGCATCATTTTACTGCCATAATTCTAAGGCAAATGTACGAGAGTTGCTATGACAATTACAGTAACACAATTTAAATGGCTACAATAAACACACTAAACAATATAATGATAGTATTACTTTTAGATATTCCACCATTTACTTACCAAAACAAGTGAAAATGTTGTATATGCCCACTGTAAGGCTGCTACACAGTAAGGTTCACAAGTACAAATTTGACTACTGTCAACTTTGTGGTGATTAGGAGATGAGCCTGTCTTTGCTCTTACTGCAGCTGGTGTTTTACTTCGGATCCACTTCCTTCATGCCTTTAATATGTATGCAGTGACCTTTGACCAACATGTACTCGTCACATGCTAGCATTGTTCAGGGAAAGACCTGTTATGGACATTTTACTCACGCTCTGTTAAGAAAGTGATATCAAATCTTGTTCTGTATTGGTTGAATAGTGATTGAATGCAGCAGCAGTCTATACATATTATGATTTCAATTTCACAAGCAGTCCATACAGTTAAGATTTCAACTTCATGCTTGGTCCATTTAATGCCTTTATTGTTCTCCAACCTCACTCATGCCAATTCATTATTATACTTGCTGCTGATCCACAAAGAATGCTCGAAGGTATATATTCATCATAACTAAACAGATTATTGTACATGCAATGTCATACATGTGCATGTGTATGTATACTAATGTTGGGTATTAACATGAAGTGCATTGTTTAATAATATTACAAGGAAGTGGCATGAAATATTTATGCTACCTCCAACAATGCTTTGTTATATGTATACGCTATTGTTGATTATATGTAGATCTGCTGTCTGTACATAACATGGCATTTCTGATTACATATAGATAACAAAAGACTGTGGAGAGGCCATTTCTATAGCATACACACAACCTTGTGATGGCAACCTGCCAAAGCCGGCCAGAAGCTACCTTTGTATTGCTGGATAGCTCAATGTATTCATGCAATGCTTTAATGAAACAGATGTCTAATGTATGTGATGGATGGGCAAAATCTGTACAGTGTGAACTCACATAACAGCGGTGTAAACTAGATCTCGACTGCTATAGGCTTGATGGACATAATGCATGGTCTATTGCTTTATGATCTGACCTAGGTCTTGTCATTGTATGGCTTCACCTTTAGCTACATATCACACTTTTTATACTTTGCTTGCTGCTGTATACCAGTTGTACTGCAGCGATTGTTTCATTATTGGTGCCATGGAAGCATCCTTCTCGCATAAAAGAAGAAAACATCACAGTTGTCATGCTTGTATAGCAGGAGCCTTGACCGGCAATTGAGGTTTTCTGTACGAAATCTGCTTACTTTGACTCTAATCCATCCTTGTGACATGAATCTATCCCCCTATAACTGATTATGGTAAAATATAAAGATGCCATAAACTGCTCATGATCACAACTGTTGAGGTATATTGTAATTAAGTAAATGGTGGAAATTCTTTGACTCGCCAATGTTTGGGAGTGAATGTCAACATGTTTGCTTGCATACAACAGACTCTACCAAGTCAGGGTTTCAGTCCGATAATATCTACAGGAAAATATATTAATACTCGATAATCCCAAAGTATATTGCACTCTAATTTATGAAAACAACCTCTGGGGTTCCAGTGCACGTGCTGTTTAATAGCATAAAAACCTGTGAGGTGTGTGTTTCTACTTGCAGCAAAGTTTGCATCCAAAGACAAATCGTTAACCAGAGCAAATTATTCAATTAATAAAAGGTTAACGCATCTACCAACATGCATTTGTCACATCCAAGCATTGTTCAAAATTACAGAAAGACCTGTTATCGGTATACGCCTGCTCATGCTCAGTTATGAAAATGATATCAAATGTTGTTCTGAATTGGTTGAATAGCTGTTGAAGGCAGCAGCATGCAGTCTATCTATCATTTCAACTTCATGCACAGTCTACCCAAGGGCTGCTACCCGACTCATGCCAATTCATGTACTTGCTGCCGCATGCACAATAAATGCTCTAGGAAGTTCATCATAACATGAATTGATGATTGTACATGCAGTGTCATACAAGTTTATATGTATGCAGTCCTTTGCTTGAAGAACAATGGAATATTGGAGGCAAACAATGTAACAAAAAAAGCCACATCACAAAACTGCTTGACATGTTTCTGTTTTCACAACAAATTTGTAGGAAGTTGAAGACACAACACACACACACACACACACACACACACACACACAGAGAGAGAGAGAGAGAGAGAGAGAGAGAGAGAAATGTGTACAGACAGTGTAAAAACCAAACTTTCTGTGTTCTATTTCAGAATTGGCATGACTTTATCACCACTTGGATGGGTACGTATTTGCATGGCAGCAACCTAAAATCAATTGCATGTACAACATAGTACCAACAGGTACTTCTGATCAAGAAATAGAAGATGTAGAAATGAGAATATGCATACAGCTGACCATAGGATTGACAACTTCACCACAACAAGAAAGAGCCAAATTAAACCTCACACAACCTGTATTTAGGAATTCACAATCTTGTATATGATAATGCATTTAACAGAACTACAGCGCTACATGGATGCTGTGAGCATGGCCTGTACATGACTAACATGTACTTGTCACCTGTTACACAAAAGCTAGCATTGTTTGGGAAAGGACATTTGTGGACATCCACCCGACGCTCTGTTGTGAATTGATATTCAATCTCCTTGTTCTGTATTACTTGAATTAATAGCTGTTGGATTCAGCATGCGGTCTATGACTTCAACTTATACATGCAAGACCTATTCAATGTATTCATGATCAGTGTCCTCTGACCTGTCCCTATTTTCATGTACTTACAGCTGCATGGATAGTGAGTGCTCTGTAAGTAATATCACAACTCACCTCATTTTACACTGTCATTATGTGTATGTATGTTGGGCATTAACAAGACATGCAATGTGCAAAATACAATCGTACTGTTCCATGTCTACAGTAATTCACATAATAAATAAGGAGACAAATAAAATGTCATGAACAGTTTGCTCCACCATGCATGCATGCAATTCTTAGAGCAAGTTGGACTTGCTTGGGATACGCAAATTGACTCTATATATTTATACTTTTTTCAGTCCCTTGAGTACCTTTACCTTAAGTTTATATTTTTTGTATTATAGTGCGATAGCAGCCACCGGCACTACGGGACTTGTCTATAATAGTAACATGCATGCTCACTAATGCTAAGCTGAATAATATAATTATAGGGAAGTAATCTAGTAAGACGATTGCATTTCTCCTTGCACCAACCATTGTATCCAACAATGAACAAACTGTTTCTAACATAAAATGTTAAATGGCTGATCAACAATACTACAACTTAAGTCATGTTATTTAGCTCTATATGTTCTGAATTACACAATGCTCAATGAACATTTGTACATCCAATAGTATAACACTCCAACCCTAATAATGTTTACGAAGTAATTAAGTGACATTTAACAGTGATGTGATGCATTCATATGGCCAAGTCAACGACAACTGATTCTGTATTCTGATTTTCTAGAAGTGTTTCTTCACTCTGAGTCTCAATCTCTGATTCCTCGTCTGATGAAGTCGGTGCTCCAGCACGAAGTTCTGTTATTTGAATAAAATTACCAAGTCCTTCGGTTGGATCCACTATCAGTGGTTCTACATCATCTTCATTTTCCTCCTTCTTCTGACAGCATCTCAATTTGGCACATTTCACATACACCTTCCTTCCACATAGAATAGCAGGATACAAAAGAGGCAGAAAAATGAATATCATCCTAACAGAAGCAAAGAATTGCTTTGCCTGAAGTGGAGTCACTGATATATTCATTAACAGACTGAGGACAAGAATGAGGGACATGTTCCCAAGAACAGCAGTATCAAGGATGTTGAGGTGACTAACAGTGTATGGTTGGAAGATGACAATTAGTTGCAACAACAGTAATGTAAGAATGAGTTGGATGCAGAGTGCAACTTCAACTCTTGGTATGAAGACAGCAGCTAGAAGATGAATAATGCGGTAAAATAGATAGAGTGAAGAGAAGCTCCTGTAATGTTCTTTGTAGCAACCTTGAAAGACATTGACAAAGTGGTAGATCCATCTGTCAGTGTAGACATTGCTGCAGAATGTCTGCATCCTCTGTAGCTTCCTCAATGGTGGCACAGCTATGATGAGCCTGCAAAACAACTGAGGCACAATGGGAAGAGTGAGGAGCAGGAAGGCTGGCAGAAGGACAAACACTAGCAGTATGATAATGGCCGGTATGAAGTAGGCAATGTGTTGAATGGAGCCATAGGGCACAGATCCCTGCCACCACACAACCATCCTCTCTTCCCCATCCTCTCCTGTGATGGTCTGGTTGACAAGGATGTAGGAAGAGCTGACAAGGAAGCGAGTGAAGCCGAGAATCACAAAGGCAGGAAGTGCTCTGTCATAAGACATGCCATCTGAGTACTTTGCCTTCCATCGTCTCATCCGTCTGAGGCACTGGTCCACTCGGTGGCAGCATATCCACTTCTCTGCAGACCTCTCAAGAACAATGAGTGTGATGGCCACTATCAGTGGGAAGAGTCCAATGGAGTAGTGTAACAAGAGTGTCTGTAACAGTGTGAGGCGTGAGTGTGGAATGAGACAGTATGGAGGTAGGAGCACTCCAAAAAAGTCCAAGTTCCACATGCCATACAGAAATCGATATATCTTGACAAACGCAATGTGCACTGGTCCTAACTCAGCATCACCTCTGATGCTGGAGAAGGCAAGGAGTTGTGCAAACAGAAGGAAAGAGTTGAATCTTCCTGACACCAAGTCCACATTGAACAGCATCACAACGAACATGACAACCAGCATGGGCACCCATTCACTGAGGATCCAAACAAGAAGTCCCACTGTGCTGAGACCATCCTGACAACTGGTGCACACTGGTCTCATTCCATTGAAGTTCACTGCAATGCTGTACCCTTCAAGGCAGTCTCCACAGAGCTGGCCTTTACGTTTTGACCCACCACAGACTACTTCCTCCAATAGCTGCTCCGAGCTCTTATTAGGAAGAATGGTTTGGTGTGTTTGACAATATCCTGGTGGGCAAGGTGCACTAAAGAACTTCTGTCCATCACAGCTGAGTTGGTCATTGGATCTCAAGTAGCCAGCCCAATGTTCTCCCTGCAATACAGCACCAATGTTGTTCGGGTCAGTTTCATTGCAGTCTTCTATCCCCTGCACTGTTGGCATTCCACAGTGACATGTTCCCATGTCTCCAGATCCTATTCGGTATATGTAGCCAGGTGGACAGCACTGGAGCTCAATGTTCATCACTAAGAATAATTTAGTGTTATCAAGTGACTGAAGGACAAGTTGTGGAGTCGCAGTTCTAGTTGTGTTCATTCTATTGGTTGTGGAGTGATGCTTAACTATGCCATACTTTTGAGGAATGCCATGTATAATTACTGTAAAGTCAGATGTGTACTTTGAGAAAGGATTGAGTTGAACATCAGTTGTGGTTTCTTGTGTGTTAAACTGTACAGTGAATACTGTGTTGATAACATTTCCAAACAAATCGTATGCGTGCTTGTAGGGAAGTTGTTTCAGTTTTCCAGGAATGAGCTGAATTGTTGGCGGGTTGTCCAAGTTAGCAGCTGTTCCATCCACATGAACAGGGAGGGAAACTATGGGAAACTGAATTGTGGTTCCATTTTCAGCACTAGTTGAATTGGTGATGCCATCAACTGTACCCAATTGTATCCAAACCTGTTCATTTACTAAAACTATTGCAAAAGTGTTAGTATATGAAGGTTGCACATGTTGCACATCTCTCAAATTAATGAAGCAGCTTTGAAGTTCACTGATGTAAGCTGACTGTCCATCGTGATTTGCAGAGTTGTTTAGGAATATGACGCCTGCCGAATAGCCAACTCGAGCTCTTTGTCCTCTTTCAAGTTTCAGGAAACATTGGATACGAGGCACTGCATGTTGTGTAGAATCCACATAGAGAGCTCCTCCTCGCTGGAAAGCATGGTTATTAGAAAGTACCACCGCTGAATTAGTGGAAAAGCGTATGTAACTTTCTCCATACAAAGCAATTGCTCCTCCACGAGCAGCAACACAAAAGGAAATGTTGACAAATTTATCTGGTTGCAAAATAATTTCTGAATCAATGGCTAGTATTCCTTGTGAAGCTGCTCCGCAATAGAAGTTACCATCCAACGTAATTTGTACTGATTCTAGGAGAACCATGTTTGTGTCAATTTGAATTTGAAAAAGCGGCTTAAACTGGCTGCTTAACTCTGAAATAGTTTTGTCCATTAGCTCAATCTCTGCTTGGTTCAGTAGGTGTTGCATTCTGTTAGATAATGTAGATGTGCTGATATAGCCATATACATGATGTTTGAACAGTGTGTATAGAGAATCATAGTCACCAATGGTTTCTGCACTTAATGACACACTCTTGGTTTCTGTTAACGTGATCCCACGAAATACTGATTTTCTGGACACTGCAGCTGACTGCATAGCAAATGCATGCCCATGGCCAGCCTGGTTATTGAGGAAAATTGAATGATGCATGTGATGTGTGTCTCCACTGTCTCCAGGGTACAAAGAATGTTCATAAAACACAGATAGCCCACCACCTACACCTCCGTTAGCTTTGTTAGCAAACAAAATTGTACCATTCATTTCAACCTTATTGTTTGTTTCAGAAGTAGCATTATCTGTCATAAAATAGACACCGATGCCTCCTCCCATCATAATGTCATTAGGAGTGGGAATTAAGGTGTTATTTACAACATACACTCGACGTAGGGTAACAGTATTCCTTACTGCAAAGTCCATGAACATTATGTACATGCCACCTCCGGCATTTGCTTTGTTACCACTAATAATTACACCGGATGTGAGAATACCATTTCCAGACGCAAAATCACTTAGTATCACCTGAATCCCACCTCCTCTCCTTGCAGAGTTGTTCTCCACAATTGTTTGGGACAATAAGAATTCATTGTTTTGGGCATGGTCCTTAAACATTGCAACAAGGCTGCCACCCTCTCCCAAAGCATGGAGATTTGCAATTGTGCTTCTGTTTAATAGTACAAGGTTTCCTGTGCACTGACCCTTAAACTCCACTATGACTCCCATCCCTGACACTGGTGCACTGTTCACAACATGAAGGTCTTGTATTTCCACTATGTTATGATACGTATTGTCTGCCAATTGTACATATAAAACATCCCTCTGGATATCTTCTTGATATCCCTTTAGCGAAAAAGACAATTGTTTCCCTAAAGACATTGTGTTGAAGCTTGATAGACTTTCAAACCTCACACCTATTGCAAGTACAGTCTTACCATAGGTGGCCCGCACATGTACACCAGTAACATTTATTGTGTTGTGCGATGTTTGTACTAATACAAAAATGGAAGCGTAGCTATGGCTCTTCTGGATCATTTCAAGCTGTCTTCTAGCACATTCAGCCAAAACTACAGTTTTGTTCTTTACTTGGTACCGTTCATCCCAACCATCCAACACATGCACTCCTGCCAACTTTAGTGTGGTGTTGTGCATGTCATCGGATAAGGCTACGTAGATGCCTCGGCCTGACCCAGGAGCACTGTTGAAGACTGTTACATTGTGCAATGTGATGTTGGTGCCACTACCTATTCCCCGAGCACTGATTGCAATGCCAATGAATGCCATTGAAGGGTCATATTCAGTGTGAGTGTTTGTGTTGGCCACTTGTACATTATTCATGTACACTGAGAAGCTGTTTGTCAGTGAGTTTCCTCGTATGTCACAGTCTATTCCAACCCCATCTGTTCCATTATGCGAGACGGAGACATTGTACAGAGTGATTTTCCCAGAAGCGCCAGTATACTTCAGTAATATGCCTGTGCCATGTTGTCCAGTTACATAAACTGTTACATGCTGTAGTCTCAAAAAATTGCAGTTGGAAATGCACAGAGTAGGCATCAAAATGTTTGGTTCACCATGATCTTTCAGCACTATACCTGAAATAACTACATTAACAACACCCTTGAAAATAGCAATTGTTCTATTCGCACACTGAACTGTGGGTCGACTTGAGGCACATTCACCCTCGATCCTCAGAGAATGAGGTATGGATGCAGGTACATTATATGGTCGGAGTTCATGGGTACCACAGGTGATTCTGATGAAAGTGGTGTTCAGAGTATTGTACAGAGCATACTGCAGTGACCTGCATGCCCTGCTAGGAGGTGGCTGTGCCATCAGTGCACCTACTGGTGTGTGGTGTATGCATTGAGGGCCGTCCTCTCCCTTGGTGTCAACCCACATGACTCTGTCACTCCTGACAACTGTCACTAGGCAGCACAGCACCATCCACAGAAGGAGACAACCTGACAGCCTGTGATGGACTTGAGGCAGTTCCATCTTGTAATCTCCCTTCTTTGCTCTGTAACTATAGTGCTCTGTAACTGACACAGAGAAACAAACGTATTTAATAGTACAAACTCAGTTTGATCAGTTTCTATTCCAATGTGTCTTTCCACATCCCTGCCCCTACTCTCCACGGAAAATTGCATTACTGTATATTGCAAGGTTAACTATAATAGGGCTAGTGCTAATGTACTGTTCACTTACTGAATTAGATAAATCTGTTGTATATGCCACGGTGCTGCTGCAAGTTCAGGTTTACGAGAATATGCTTGAATCTCACCTTTGTGGTGAATATGAGAAGAGCCTGCTCTTATATACTTGCTGCTGGTGTTCAGTTCCACTCCATTCCTTATATATAATTTTATGCAGTGATCATGACCTTTGACCATCATCCACTTGTCACATGCTACAGTAGCATTGTTCAAGGAAAGACCTGTTAGGGACATTTACCTGCTCAAGCTCTGTTAAGAAACTGATATTGAATCTTGTTCTGTATTGGTTGAGTAGCACTTGAATGCAGCACACAGTCTATACATTATGGTTTCAACTTCATGCATAGTCTATTCAATGCCTTCATTGTTCTCCAACCTGACTCATACTAATTCATTATTACACTTGCTGGTAAAGCACAGTAAATGCTCTAAGGTATATTCATCATAACTAAACTGATGATTATATTTGCAGAGTCATACATATGCATGCATAATACTAATGTTGGATATTGACACGAAGTGCATTGTTTAATAATATTTCAAGGTAGTGGCATGAATATTAATGCCACCTCCGATAGTGCTCTGTTATATGTACACATTATTGTTGATTGATATGTATAACTACTCTCCATACATATATGATGGCATTTCTGATAGGTGGCAAAGGTCTGTGGATAGGACATACACACAACCTTGTGATGGCAACCTGCCAAAGCTGACCAGATGCTACCTTTCTATTGCAGGATAACTCAATGAATTCAATGCTTTAATGAAACTGATGTCTAATGTACATGATGGGTCGACAAAATCTGCACATTGTGAACTCACTTAATGTACTGGTCAGCCTTCTTATATTAATTTCAAATGCAGAACGAAAGCTACCATGAGTAGTGAGAGACTATTATGATGTAGTATAAGATGGCAACATATTGACTGCAAATTAATATACTGGTTGCATCAAATATCACGGTTACTGTAGCATTACTCTTCCATTTCCAGAAGTGCAAGAAAATTCACTGCAAGGTACATAATAGCACAGGCAACTATCTTCGGAGGAATGTTTTCTGTCAAAGATGCAAATACAGCTATTACATATGCTGTGAGCATGACCTGTACTTGACTATCATGTACTTTTCACAAGCTAGTATTGTTTGGGAAAGGCCATTTGTGGACATCCACCGGTATCTGCTCACACTCTGTTGTGAATTGATATCAAATCTCCTTGTTCTGTATTACTTGAATTAATAGCTAGCGCTGTTGGATTCAGCATGTGATCTATGACTGCAACTTTATACATGCAAGACCTATTCAATGTATTCGTGATCAGTGTCCTCCAACCTGTACGTCCCTATTTTCATGTACTTACAGCAGCATGGATAGTGAGTGTTCTATAAAGTAAACATCACAACTCACCTCATCGTACACTGTCATTATGTGTATGTATGTTGGGCATTAACATGATGCACAGTGAGCAAATTGTTCTATGTCAACAGTAATTCCCATCATAAATAAAGAGATAATATGGATGCCATAAACAGTCCACACCACCATGCATTCAATTCTTAGAGCAAGTTAGACTTGCTTGGGATATATACGCATATTGACTCTTCCTAATTTGGTTGAGAGGCTATTTATACCGTTTTCAGTTCCTTGAATACATTATTGTTTACCTTTTTATTCCTCTGTATTATAGTACAATAGCAGCCACCGGCACTATTGGACTTGCTTGTGGTACGCATAATTGAGTCTTCTTAATTTTGTTGAGGCTATTTTGAATGTTTTCAGTCCCTTGAATACATGATTGTTTATCATTATATTCTATTGTATTATAGTACAACAGCAGCCACTGGTACTGCTGGACCTGTCTGATAGTAGCATACATGTTAATGAGCTGAACCAATGCATTCCTCCTTGCAGCAACAATTGTATCCAACAACAAGCAAACTGTATCTAACACAAAACATTAAATGGATGATCAACAATACTACAGTTTAAGTCATGTTATTTAGCTCCATATGTTCTGAATACATACACAGTGCTCTATGGAGATTTGTACATCCAAAAGCATAACACTCCAAGCCTATAATGTTTTATAAAGTTTATTAAAGACACATAACAGCGATGTGCTGTGTTCATACGGCCAAGTCAGCTACAACTGATTCTGTATTTTGATTTTCTAGAAGTGTCTCTTCACTCTGAGTTTCAGTCTCCGATTCCTCATCTGATGAAGAGGGGGCTCCAGCACGAAGTTCTGTTATTTGCACAAAATTACCAAGTCCTTCGGTTGGATCTACCACCAGTGGTTCTACATCATCTTCTTCATCTGCCTCCTTCTGACAACATCTGAAATTGACGCACTTCATATATACCTTCCTTCCACATAGAATAGCAGGATACAGAAGAGTCAGAAAAATGAAGATCATCCTAACCGAAGCAAAGAATTGCTTTGCCTGAAGTGGAGTCTCTGAAATATTCATTAACAGACTCAGGACAAGAATGAGGGACATGTTCCCAAGAACAGCAGTGTCAAGGATGTTGAGGTGACTAGCAGTGTATGGTTGGAAAATGACAATTAGCTGCAACAACAGTAATGTAAGAATGAGTTGGATGCAGAGTGCAACTTCAATTCTTGGTATGAAGACAGCAGCTACAAGGTGAATAATGCGGTGAAATAGATAGAGTGAAGAGAAGCTTCTGTAACATTCTTTGTAGCAGCCTTGGAAGACATTGACAAAATGGTAGATCCATCTGTCAGTGTAGACATTGCTGCAGAATGTCTGCATCCTCTGTAGCTTCCTCAATGGTGGCACAGCTATGATGAGCCTGCCAAACAACTGAGGTACAATGGGAAGAGCGAGGAGCAGTAAAGCTGGCAGAAGGACAAACACTAGCAGTATGATAATGGCTGGTATGAAGTAGGCAATGTGTTGAATGGAGCCATAGGGCACAGATCCCTGCCACCACACAACCATCCTCTCTTCCCCATCCTCTCCTGTGATGGTCTGGTTGACTAGGATGTAGGAGGAGCTGACAAGGAAGCGAGTGAAGCCGAGAATGACAAAAGCAGGAAGTGCTCTGTCATAAGACATGCCATCAGAGTACTTTGCTTTCCATTGTCTCATCCGTCTGAGGCACTGGTCCACTCGGTGACAGCATATCCACTTCTCTGCAGACCTCTCAAGAACAATGAGTGCGATAGCCACTATCAGTGGGAAGAGTCCAATGGAGTAGTGCAACAAGAGTGTCTGTAACAGTGTGAGGTGTGAGTGTGGAATGAGACAGTATGGAGGTAGGAGCACACCAAAGAAGTCCAAGTTCCAAATTCCATACAGAAATCGATAAATCTTGACAAATGCATTATGCACTGTTCCCAACTCAGCGTCTCCTTTGATACTGGAAAAAGCAAGGAGTTGTGCTAACAGAAGGAAAGAGTTGAATCTTCCTGACACCAAGTCAATGTTGAACAGCATCACAAGGAACATGACAACCAGCATGGGCACCCACTCACTGATGACCCAAACAAGAAGTCCCACTGTACTGAGACCATCCTGACAACTGGTGCACACTGGTCTCATTCCATTGAAGTTCACTGCAATACTGCTTCCTTCAAGGCAGTTTCCACAGAGAAGTCCTTTTCGATATGACCCTCCACAGACTATATCTTCTAGTAGTTGCCTGGAATTGTTATTAGGAAGAACAGTTTTGTATGTTTGACAATATCCTGGTGGGCAGGGTGCACTAAAGAACTTCTGTCCATCACAGCTGTGTTGGTCATTGGATGGCAGATATCCAGCCCAACAATCTCCCAACAGGACAGCACCAATATTGTTTGAGTCAGTTTCATTACACTCTTCTATCCCCAGCACTGTTAGTATTCCACAGTGACATGTTCCCATGTCTCCAGACCCTAATCGGTATATGTAGCCAGGTGGACAGCACTGGAGTTCAATGTTCACTAGTAACAGTAGGTTGCTATTGTCCACTGACTGAAGTGCAAGTTGTGGAGTTGCATTCATTTTTCCAGTTGTTTTGCTTTGGTTGATAGAGGATAGGTGGTTAGCCATGCTATGCCTCAGAGGAATGCCATGTAAAATAACTTTAAAGTCAGAAGTGTACTTTGAGAAAGGATTGAGTTGGACATCAATTGTAGGCTCTTCTGTGACAATTTGTACAATAAACACTGTATAGATGACGTTTCCAAGCTTGTCATATGCATGTTTGTGAGGAAGTTGTTTCTGTTTTCCAGGAATGAACAAGATGGTCAATGGATTCTCCAAGTCAACAGGTCCACCATCTACATGATCAGGGCGGGACATTATTTGAGGTAATGTATCAATGGATCTGTTACTAGTGCCATTGCAAAATGGATGTTCAATGCCATCAAACAAGCACATTTGGTGGCCTGTGTAAAGCTTATCAGTTCTCCGAAGATCATGTATGAGATAATAAGTGTAATTCTGTTGTATGTATGGTTCATAAATATACATGTTCAAATGATGACCAAAACAATTTTCAGCTTCACTAATGTATACTGACTGGCCTTCATGCTTTGCTGTGTTGTTCTCAAACCAGATGCCTGCACCATGTCCCACTTGTCCATGTACATACTGAAGGAAGCAACGTACATGAGTTTCTGCGTGTTGTGCTGAATGTACATAGAGGGCACCTCCTCGCTGGAAAGCATAGTTATTAGTCAGTGACAATGTTGAATTAGTGGAAACACGTATGTCGCTTTCACCGTACAAACCCATAGCTCCTCCATGTGAAGCAACACATTGCTCAAAAAATGTCTTTGAGTCTGGTTGTAAAATGATTTCTGAACCAAATGCTAGAATTCCTTGTGAAGCTGCTCCACAATACAATGTATTTTGGCTTGAATACTAATTTGTACTGATACTAAAAGGACCAAGCATGAATTTGTCTGAATTTGAAATATTGGGTTACCCCACTTCTTGAATTCTGACATAGCAGTCTTGATCATGATGTCAATTTTTAACATTTCACGGTAAAGATAGATAAGTTCCTTAGAAGCATTATACTCCTTAAGTGTAACTTTATAGAGCATTTTTTTCCAAACATCATTAATCTTGTCAGTAAAATTTTCAACATTTGTGTGATAGATATTGTTATTTGTTGAGTTGATCCCTCGAAATTTGGCCTTTCTGTACTGGGGTGATGACTGCATAGCAAATGCATGTCCATTCTTTGCTTGGTTGTTGATGAATTGTGTATTGTTTATGTGAACTGTATCTCCACTGTCTCCAGTGTATGGAGAATGAACATAAAGCAAAGATAGCCCACCACCAACTCCACCTCTTGCGTTGTTATTAATAAAGGCGGAATCAGTGATCAATACTCTATTTTTAGTTGCAAGCATAGTTTGAATTGTTCCAAAATATGCACTCATTCCTCCTCCCATCAAACCAATATTGGGAGAGGGAATTAATCTGTTATTAATGATGAAAAAATCAAATAGATTCACTGTGTTACTTTCTGTAAAGTTAACAAATTCAATGCTCACACCTCCTCCAATATGCGCTTTGTTGTCAGCAATTAGAACCAAGATTGCAGAAAAGCCATTTCCACTTGAAAAGCCCCCAAACTGTACCATAATTCCACCTCCTACCTTTGCAGTGTTGTTCTTTACAATTATCCTGTGAATGGAGATATTATTGTATTTTGCGTAATCCGTAAACAAAGCCAGCAGACTTGCACCTCCAATTTCTTTTGACTCACAATTTGCAACCATACTGTTCTTCAGCAATACATTGTTTGTAGAGGAATGACCATTAAAAAACAATTTGGCTCCAGCCCCTGATGCTGTAGTGCAGTTCAGAACTTGTACATTTCCTGCTATCACATTGTTATGACTTGCATTGCCAGTAAAGTGCAGGAGTAAACCAAACTTGTTAATTGTTAGATTCCCATTTGCTGAAATCAATATACCTTGTAGATAAACTGTGTTTAAATTTGCCAGACCTTGAAATTGCAAATGTAAGCCACTGACAGTGATGGGACCATAGGTCGTGACCACATGTACACCAGTAATATTGATTGTGTTATGGGAAGTTTGCACCTGCACTGAAACTGAAGCTATGCTTTGTTATTAGCTTTGCTTCTTATCATCTCAAGCTGTCTTCTAGCA
Organism: Ianthella basta; assembly: GCA_964019415.1. Classification (NCBI taxonomy): domain Eukaryota; kingdom Metazoa; phylum Porifera; class Demospongiae; order Verongiida; family Ianthellidae; genus Ianthella; species Ianthella basta. Next base: position 70,279 of record CAXHTE010000091.1, read on the forward strand.
CATTCTGTCAAGACGTCATTTTTGTTCTTGTTACTATAGTGTTTGTTCCAACCATCCAGAATATTCACTCCCATCAAATTTACGGTGCTGTTGTGCATGTCACCTGACAAGAATATATATATTCCAAAGCCTGCTACAGGAGCACTGTTGAAGACTGTTACATTGTACAGTGAGATTTTGGTGCCATTTCCTGTACCACGAGCTGTGATCTGAACACCCATAAACCACATAGAAGGGTCATACTTAGTGTGACTATTTGTATTGATCACTTGTACCTCATTCATGAGCAGGCTGATGTTATTGGCAGGTGCTTCAATGATTCCTTGAATATCACAATAAATTCTAGCCCCATATCTTCCATTATGCACTACAGTGACTTTGCGCATGGTGACTCTCCCATTGTTGGCAATCTTGCTCAACACTATTCCTGCACCATGTTGCCCAGAAACATGAACAGTTACATGGTGTATTGTCACATTAGTGCAGTTAAGAATGTTTATTTTGAACTCAATGTCAGCAGGCTTAGGGTTTTGGTAGCCTTGTATTTTGTTGTAACCTTCAACCACCACATCACTGATCACTAATTCACTAAAGCTCATAAAGGTAGCTGCTGTTGTTACATTCACAAACTGGACTGTGGGTCGACTGGTGGCACATGCACCCTGGATTGTTAGTGCAAGCATTTCTTGCTGAATCCTTTGTCAACTTGCCAACAGATTCTCCTCTAGCTGAATGGCTTCTAGCTGTCTGAACATATTGCATTTTATACTAGCATCTCTGTTACAGCAACACCACATATGGAATGATAATATTATTACTTTACATACCAACTCAACTCTATCAGCAGCTCAACTGAAATACTAATAGAACAAACTTGAAACTATACAAGTATGTAACTTGTGATGTGTTAACACTATACTGTGTTAACACTCTATTGCTGACAATAACAGACTGACTGCACTTGTAACTTAAAATGTTCCATGTACTTATGCTGCATGCAATAATACTTGTAAAGAGAGCTTTATGAGTCAGGTGTGTATCTATGCGCAGTGTAAAGATTAAGTCACAAGTCATGAATCAATGAATGGGTAAGGCTGGAACAATCCCAGGACTTACACCCTAATGTGGAGTTCTAGTTACCGAGCTGAGTTAATGAATCTTACATAGGCCAAGCTACCAAGTGCTTTTGGAAGCTGAAGGCCATGTCATTAATGCCAGTGCAGAACATTGGAAACCCCAGCCTGTCAGGCGAGCTGTTGTCTGCAACCACTGATCAAACACACATGCAGTACAAAGCTTTAATATTTGGGCATAAATCTTCTTATCCTCGCAAATTCATTGTGACTTATGCTTTTATACTAGGTTGTTTACTGATAGCAACTGAGCATATTTGTGAACAGTGAAGACCTTGTGCCATGCGAGTTGTTATATGTTGCTGCAGTGAGCAGTTTGCATGCACATTATAGTGCAGCTTTATATATACCAACATTACTACCAAATGACACCTAGTCCAATGCCATTTTTAAAGGATAATGAATTAAGGGCCAATGATTGAAGGAAATTCTGCATATAGAATGTAAAAGTAATAGGTCTGGTATAAACCTTTCCTATTCCACTTACTCATTGAGTCATGAATTTTGATAGATTGCTCATCTCACAATAATAGTTATATTTTGTGAAGAATCCTAAGTTATTGCATCATTTTACTTCCATCATTCTAAGTCACATTTACAAGTGTTGCTATGACAATTACCGTAACACAATTTGAATGGCTAGAATAGCAGATAGGCTTTGCACATGTTACCTTCTGAATCAGAGGAAAGTTTCGTATATGCCAAGGGTGATTGTTTAAGCTGCACTGATGCACACATCAACTTTGCACTGGATAGAGATGTGCTCTCTCATGCAGCGACCTTTGACATGCACTTATCACATGCTGCATAGCAATGTTTTGATAAGGACCTGTTGTGGAAGTCCACCTGATCACGTTCTTTTATGAAACTGATAGTAAAGCACATCCCATATGGTTAAGTGGGGGAAACACAACACATTTCAAGATTGTAACACATCACACTGTAAACTTGCAATGCTATGCAGCGGTTTAAGCTTGTGCTATAACTCATGCACTATAGAGTAAGTACAGTGGAACCTGTCTAAGGTGGCCATTTAGGCAGCAACCTCTGTACCATAGCTAGTCTACCTATTCCCAAATAGAACTAAAACATAGCATTCTATCTCTGTAGAGCAACCACCTCTCTTACAAGGTCAGTTAAAACTGGCCCACGTGCAGGTTGCTGTCTTTAAGAGGTTCCAATGTATAACTTTAGCAACCTACAGAGCTTTAGCAATTGAGTTACATTGTGTTCTGTTCTATTATTTGGCATAATTGCACAAAATAGCAATTGATGATGTGACTCATTGAAGTACAGTGTTTATGGTATAATGTGCACACAACTCATAGCCAACCGGTGATGGTCAGTTGCAATTGTCTAGTATTCACAAAATATCACAGTGAATTTTCACTATATTTTATGCACTATATTGCATAGAAAGAGTTTGAGGCATTAATATGCAGGAATGATGTCTCTGTATTATAATTAGAAAAAGCTCGAGGCATGCAGGAATACCCTCTATGTGTTACATGTATGTGACAATGTGTGTACTTCAGTTATAATTATATTATTCGTATGCCCATATATAGCATCATGATCAATTCCTGCTATGAGAGGAATTATATTATACCGCATCCTCACATTAAGACTGAGTAGTGTGCTAGAGGGCCTTCTGCTCGTTACATGGTTCAAGCTCTTAGAAACTATTGCACATTAATATTCCTGCGTAAGACATGCATTGCAGTGACATTTATGTATGCACTATACGTGCTCTGGGAAATTCATCATAACTAAACTGATGTCTGTAAATGCAGTGTCATACAACTGCATGTGCACAACGTGTGTTGGGCTATAGCATGAAATGCAATGTATAATAATATTCTGAGACAGTGGCATACATACCATATCTAATCAATGTTGATCGTAAATATTATTCTGGGATTTCATATTATACATAAACAATGGGCTATATCTCTGTTTGATGTACACATTAATGGTGAATGATTATTATGTATATCTGGCTACTGTCTGTTCATGGGATTATGTTCACTATATAATTATTATGAGTACTAATGTCTATCTAAAAAGGGATGGCATAAAAGTACAGAAACAAGTAAATGCTGCTACATAATGAAGCATTAGCAATAGTCTCTACATTCAAAGGGGTAGGACTATACGGTGCAACATTCTTGCATGTAGGGACCACTGTTAATGCTTCACTGTGTAGCAGCACTTGTTTCTGCACATTTTATGCCATCCCTACATCCTTTCTATTAGCTTGGTTGAAATCTTCCATCCCCTCATGATAAGAAAATTATACAAGGTTGAATCTTTTAAAAGTATTTCTATCTATAATTTTGATAACATAAGGATACTGTCCACACACTGCTCACATCTGTAGACGTATACAGTAAGTACATAAATGGTGAAAACCTTTGACTCGCCAATCACTAGCAGTAAAGGTACATATGCTTGACATGTATACAACTAACTCTTCCAAATTTTCAAATCAGTATGGACTGCCTTCACTCAGCTTTCAGTACTATCCATTGGAAGCTGATACACTATACCTCATTGTATTATAGAATGCAAACAACCACTAATAGCCCCACAGATGCTGTCTGATAGTGCATAACAAACATTTGACATTGTTTTGGAGCTATTAAACCTGTTAGATTTGCATTTCAACTTGCAGCAACATTCAAAGACAAATTATTTGCTCACAGAAATTAATGGGTCTTAAATTATGCAGTATCCATTGGATATAAATGTATTAAAGCAATGTTTTCGTAATCATAGGGCTAAGTCAACAACAACTGCATTAGTATTCTAATTTTCTAGAGGTGTTTCTTCACTCTGAGTTTCAGTTTCTGATTCCTCATCTGATGAAGTGGGGGCTCCAGCACGAAGTTCTGTTATTCGCACAAAGTTACCCAGTCCTTCAGTTGGATCATCTAACAATGGTTCTACATCATCCTCTTCAGTTTCATTCCTCTTGTGACAGCATCTCAACTTGGGACATTTCATGTACACCTTCCTTCCAAAGAGAATGCCAGGATAGAGGAGAGGTAGGTAAATGAGGATCATCCTAACAGAGGCATAGAATTGCTTTGTTCCTATTTGACTGTCTGCACTGAATATTTGCAGACTCAGAACAAGAATGAGGGACATGTTCCCCAGTATAGCTGTGTCCAGAGAATTCAGGCGAGCAATGGTGTATGGCTGGAAAATAACAATTAACAACAGTACTACTAAAGTAAGAATAAGTTGAATTCGCAGGGCATCTTCAGCACTGGGTATGAAGACAGCAGCTAAAAGTTGAATGATACGATGAAAGAAGTAGAGTGAAGAAAAGCTCCTCAAATGCTCCTTGTAGCAACCTTGAAAGACATTGACAAAATGGTAGATCCATCTGTCAGTGTAGACATTGCTGCAGAATGTCTGCATCCTCTGTAGCTTCCTCAATGGTGGCACAGCTATGATGAGCCTGCCAAACAACTGAGGCACAATGGGAAGAGTAAGGAGCAGGAAGGCTGGCAGAAGGACAAACACTAGCAGTATGATAATGGCTGGTATGAAGTAGGCAATGTGTTGAATGGAGCCATAGGGCACAGATCCCTGCCACCACACAACCATCCTCTCTTCCCCATCCTCTCCTGTGATGGTCTGGTTGACTAGGATGTAGGAGGAGCTGACAAGGAAGCGAGTGAAGCCGAGAATGACAAAGGCAGGAAGTGCTCTGTCATAAGACATGCCATCAGAGTACTTTGCCTTCCATTGTCTCATTCGCCTGAGGCACTGGTCCACTCGGTGACAGCATATCCACTTCTCTGCAGACCTCTCAAGAACAATGAGTGTGATGGCCACTATCAGTGGGAAGAGTCCAATGGAGTAGTGCAACAAGAGTGTCTGTAACAGTGTGAGGTGTGAGTGTGGAATGAGACAGTATGGAGGTAGGAGCACTCCAAAAAAGTCCAAGTTCCAAATTCCGTACAGAACTCGGTATATCTTGACAAATGCAATATGCACTGTTCCTAACTCAGCATCACCTCTGATACTGGAGAAGGCAAGGAGTTGTGCAAACAGAAGGAAAGAGTTGAATCTTCCTGACACCAAGTCAATGTTGAACAGCATCACAATGAACATGACAACCAGCATGGGCACCCACTCACTGAGGATCCAAACAAGAAGTCCCACTGTACTGAGGCCATCCTGACAACTGGTGCACACTGGTCTCATTCCGTTGAAATTGATAGCGGTGCTGTACCCTTCAAGGCAGTCTCCACAGAGGAGGCCTTTACGGTTTGACCCACCGCATACTATTTCTTCTAGTAGTACCCTGGAGTTGTTATTAGGAAGAGTTGTTTGTAGTGTTTGACAGTATCCTGGAGGGCAAGGTGCACTGAAGAGTTTTTGTCCATCACAGCTGTGCTGGTCATGAGATGGCAGATACCCAGCCCAATGGTTTCTCTGTAACACAGCACCAATGTTGTTTGGATCAGATTCATTGCAGTCTTCTATTCCCAGCACTGTAGGTATTCCACAGTGACATGTTCCCATGTCTCCAGACCCTATTCGGTATATGTAGCCAGGTGGACAGCACTGGAACTCAATGTTCATTACTAACATCAAGTTACTGTTGTCAACTGATTGCAGTACCAGTTGTGGTGTTCCATTTTCAGTTTTTTTGCTTTCATTAAAAGTGGAGAGGTGGTTAGCCATGCCATGCTTCAGTGGAATGCCATGTAAAATAACAGTAAAATCTGCTGTGTACTTTGAGAAAGGGTTAAGTTGGACATCAGTTGTGGGGTTTGGGGTATTTATTTGTACAGTGAATACTGTGTAGATAACATTTCCAAGATCATCATATGCATGTTTGTGGGGAAGCTGGTTTGGTTTGCCAGGAATGAACTGAATAGTTGGTGGGTTGTCAATGACAACAGAGGTGCCATCCACATGGTCAGGACGGGAAACTATGGGGGCAAAATCTGCACGTGTTGTGTTAGCAGTTTCATTGCAAGCTGAATAGGTGGTTCCATTAGCTTTGCACAATCTGACTAAGCTTCTGGTTCCAATTCTCAAAGCGAAGTTGTATGAAGCTTGTGTACTTAGTCCAGTATACCTACGATTTGTTAAATTTGCTTTAAAGTTGTAAAAGCAACTTTCATATTTGCTCACGTAAACTGACTGTCCTTCATGTTTTGCAGAGTTGTCAATGAATGCAATTTGAGAGAAGCGTGCTGTCTGTCCTGGTTCGGTCTGAAGGAAGCAACGGACATGAGGCACTGCATGTTGTGGTGAATGTATATAGAGGGCACCTCCTCTCTGGAAGGCATGGTTATTGGAAAGTGACATTACTGAATTTGTTGTAGTACGAATGTAACTTTCACCGTATAAAGCAATTGCTCCACCATTTGAAGCAACACAAAATCTGAAAGTCGTAAAAGAGTCTGGTGGCAAAATGATTTCTGAATCAACTGCTATAAGTCCTTGTGATGCAGCTCCACATGTGAAGTAGCCTTCAAGCCTGATTTGCACTGATATTAGAAAAATCATGTTTGTGCGGGTCTGCATTTGAAAAAATGGATTAAACTGACTTTTCAATTTTAGAATAACCTTTTCTAGTTGGTGGATCATTTTCAAGGATACCAGCTCTGTAACATTTCCTCTAGTCAGATTGTAGGAGTTCCAATTTCTAATAACATGATGTTTTAGTTCGGCATATTGAGACTCTTTGCCTGTGACGTGGGCATCATTTACAGTTGCACAGTTTGTTCCTGTTGATGTGATCCCATGGAATATAGCTTTTCTGGGCTGTGGAGATGACTGCATAGCAAATGCATGTCCATAGTCTGCCTGATTGTTGATGAAATAAGCACCATGCATCTGAACTTTGTCTCCACTGTCTAAAGTGTACGGGGAGTGCACATAAAACACCGACAACCCTCCACCTATTCCTCTTTTTGCATTGTTAGCATAGAATATTGTAGTATTCATTATAACCTTATTCTCTGTTGCAAGCGTAGCTCTATCATTCTGAAAATGAACCTTGCTGCCTCCACCCATCATACTGACATTCAAATTTCCAGTGGGAACTAGTGTGTTATTCGCGACATAAACTCTATGTAGGATTACTGTGTTCTTTGCTGAAAAGTACATGAATTTGATGAACATGCCACCTCCAGTATTTGCTTTGTTGCCACCAATAAATACAAGGCTGGCATGAAATCTGTTACTACTCGAGAAATCACTCAGTAAAACAGAAATCCCTCCACCTCGCATTGCAGTATTGTTCTCCAGAATTGTTCGTTCTAAGAAGAATAAATTGTACTGTGCATGATCCAGAAACATAGCAGAAACACTTCCACCATCTATCAAGGTATGATGATTTGCAATTGTGCTTCTATCTAACAACACCCTGTTTCCTGCGCACTGACCCTTAAAGATCAATATTACTGCATTCCCTGGTGCTCTTGTTCTGTTAACAATCTGAAGGTCTTGTATTCCCACATAGTTTTTAATTGCACTGTCATTAAACAATAACTGCAAACCATTTCTCATAGCTTTGTATTGATTTTCTGTTATGGCAAGAGACACATGTTTGCATAAAAAGATAGTATTGAGTCTTGACAGACCATCAAGAGTAACAGACAGTGCAACCACACTCTTACCATAGCTTGCAACCACTTGTGCACCAGAGACATTTACTGTATTCAGTACTGTTTGCACTCGTATGTCAATGGAAACATAGGCTTGATCCTCAGGTTGCCTTTGAATCATCTCAAGCTGTCTTCTAGCACATTCTGCCAGAACTACAGTTTTATTCTTTTTCTGGTAGCGTTTATCCCAGCCATCAAAAACTCGAACTCCTACCAATTGTACAGTGTTGATATTCATGTTCTCAAACAGGCCTACATAGATTCCAGATCCTGCAACAGGGGCACTGTTGAAGACTGTTACATTGTGCAGTGAGATGTTGTTTCCTCTTCCTGTTCCATGGGCACTGATGTAAATACCATTGAATTCCATAGAAGGGTCATATTCAGTGTGAGTGTTTGTGTTGACAACTTGTATATTATTCAAAAGCACAGTACTATTATTTATTGCTGACTGATATCTTCCGTAGATGTTGCAGAGAATTCCATATCCATATGTTCCATTATGCAGTACTGAGACATCATACAGAGTGATCACACCATGAGTGATAATGTTTGTTAGTACCATCCCTGTACCATTTTGCCCTGTTACGTGAACAGTTACATTATGTACTGTCACATTAGTGCAGCTGGAAAAGTACAGGGTAGGGGATCTAGGGACACTGTGAGAAGGGAGCTTTGGGTCTTCTTTTTTACCGCAATCATGAAACACTATAGCTTTAATCATTACATTAGCAACACCTGTTACAGCAGTTGTTGCTCCATTCAGGCACTGGACTGTGGGTCGACTGGTGGCACATTCACCCTCTATCCTTAGAGCAAAAGCATTAGCTGGGAATGGTCTGTATGGGTCTACAGGATATGGCTGGAGTCCATGGGTGCCACAGGTGATTTTGATTGATGTGGTGTTTATAGTGTAGTATAGAGCATACTCCAGTGACCTGCATGACCTGCTAGGAGGTGGCTGTGCCATCAGTGCACCTACTGGTGTGTGGTGTATGCATTGAGGACCGTCCTCTCCCTTGGTGTCAACCCACATGACTCTGTCACTCCTGACCACTGTCGCTAGGCAACACAACGCCATCCACAGCAGGAGGGTGCAGGACAGCCTGTTATGGACTTGAGGATGATCCATTCTCAGCTGCCTAAGTCTCAGTGTGGACAAAGATTAGCTGTTGCTTCTTTCCTGAAAAATCTTCTACTGTATGTGAACTATAGACAAATGCAAATGGAAATGTGAAGCAGGGCTTATTTCATGACAGCATAACATGAAGAAACTGTTAGGGCAGGTACAGAATTGGGATTCATTATTAAATTGCTCACAGTGTGTACATATATGTACACTTAATTTTCATACCTTTAAAGGTTGCAAATGTTTCTGGCTATATACCGATATTCAATCTCTGTGCCTCCTGGGGTACAGGCCTGATAACTGAGACTTCTGCCAAGCAGGTCTTCTCTTGATTAAAAATTTCACATAGGTGGTCTCAAAGAACATGTTGGAACACCATAATGATATACTATATAGCAATTATTACTGTAAGCACATACAAGTGCTCTACTCCTTTCAACCACTGCATGAACTGAAATTAAAATCTCGAGGTACCCATACACATGAAACTGCAGGGTACCCATACCCATACAACATGAAAGTGCATGGTACCCATACCCATACCACATGAAACTGCATGGTACCCATACCCATACAACATGAAACTGCATAGTACCCATACCCATACCACATGAAACTGCATGGTACCCATACCCATACCACATGAAACTGCATGGTACCCATACCCATACCACATGAAACTGCAGGGTACCCATATCCATACAACATGATACACAGAAATGAATTATCTATAAATATAATGTTATGAGATGCATAAAGTAATAGTTATTATGCAATATGCAATAATAGGTTCTCATATCACAATGCAGTGCCACATTAAGATGCAGCTGACCATCCCCAAACAGTTTCTGGCCAGGCATAACTGCACTTGTTCCACATGGATTGCTTTCTGCATCAATCCATTATCCCTGCATCTGATGATGCAACACTGACTCATGATCAACTAATGCCCAAGCAACTTGCTGAAAAACTCAGGCTTGCCCGCAACTTGCATGATATGTGGTCTGCAGTGTCATTTTTACAATATACTCTGGGCCACATTAACAGCCTCTACCCTCTCTGTGCTGTAATATATAGGCATTATGGCATATTGTTGGTAAAGGGTAACAAAATGGTGAATTTGATTGCAATATGCCACATCATACACAGTGCATTGGGGGGGTTGGGGTGTCTCCTCACTGCATGTGCTTGCCAGAGCTACAGTACATTTTCACTAGTAGCTAGTCATGCTGTGGAAATAGTAATACTATGTACTATAGCTATAATGCTTACATACATTATGTACCTCAAAATATATGTTGTAAAGTGTGCTATTGAAGAGCACTATCTATAGCTCCTTTGTTCCATTTAATATACATCACATTCATGTGTATAATTATTGTTATCATTGCTAACTTGTCTGTTAATCTTGAGTACACCAATTTCACTTTTTGAAATTCCTCCATTCAAGCATTCCGCATTTCTGTAGTATGAGAATGCTACATTATAATCGTAATGAGACATGCACCTTGTACAAGCAATTATAGAAGTTTAAGATTGCTGTTTATTGTAAAATGAATTGCAATGAACAGAAAGTGTTATGACAAAATGGCTGCGGTGTATACAGCATACAGTCATTTTCATGTTGATGTATGGCATCTTCCAGGGAAACATTTTCTTGTCAAACCAACGTTTATGAAGGGTGAAGGGCCTATGTATCGACGAGACTAACCATAGCTTCCTCAATCTTCCTTAGGTAGAACTTACTACCTGTACAATTTGCATTTTAAACCTCATCTTTCATGGCATTGCAATATGTTGGATGTGTGCATCCAGTAAAATATGATGTATATGTATCCATAACTTGTGTTCCAAGGATGCATATGAGGTTGTGCAGTTGGAATTGTCTATGGTCACCTCAAGTACTCAGATAATAGCTACGTATACACAGTGTTTATAGAACAGGTTTAAGTTATGTCAGCAGGCATTATGACAGTTCTATTGTGGTGCTTTCATCGGATGACCAGCTACTCTACTCTGCCTGGATTGTAGACTCTTGCATAATTGATTTGCTAAATTCAATGTACCATCTTTGGCCATCAACATTGCTGCATCCCCAACTATCTGAACTGGGAGTGGTTAGCAGGTGTCGCACAAGTTTTTAGACTTGAAATATTTGTAGTTATGCCAATTTGAAAACAGGTCTCTGTTCAAAGTCCAAATTGCATTTCTCCCTATTCATTCATTTCAAATTCCCTCTACTTTAGCTAAGTTCAAATTCTAGTATGGATGTAGAACATAAACGGTAGCCAATTCAATGTTTAAGATAAACAATGCAATTTGAAGGTGCAAGTGAAAGTTTGGTAGAGCAAACAATAAACATAATTATAATGCGAGTTTGTGTATGGCTGCTAGTATAATTACTGGCAGTTTGAAGTTGGCTATTTTGTAAAATAATAAAATTGGAACCCCAAAAACTGGCAAACAAACGTAGCACGTCCAACTAATTATGTCAAGGAGAATGATTTCCAGTTTGAACATTGGCAGGACAACAAACGAGATGTCAATTGTAAGTATCCGGATCTTTGTTTGAGCAAGTTCAATTTGAATGAGAGCATGGACACAGCTGGCTTCAAGATGGACAAAATAACAGCAAGAGCCAGTAAAGCCAAAATCAAACCTCTCCCAATACTCACATGCAACCTATAGGTAGGCTGAAATTAACAGAACTATAGCTACGTGCAGCTATTTTTGCAAGGAATTTGAAGTACCATAACTACTTGATAGTAGATGTAGTGTGGACATGCACGATTATGTTGATGAAATAATGCATACGTATTATATGTATGTGGAATTGTGTACAAATGTGCAAAAACCTGAACGCTGATGATGGTTGAGCAAGACAAGGGCAATACCATGTGGTAGATAAACTGACTATTTTGTTGAAAGATATCCAGAGACTTCAAAATACAATTGGTTCTTGGCTTACTTATGTTTGGTAACTTTATAAGTCATTTGTCAGAATTGGTAGTACAGTAGATTATACTTTCCATTGTCCTTGACCATTGATTGTTACTATAGCCCAAGGTATGCTAGTATGCAATCAATTAATCAATCAATCAATCAGTACAGATGTTTCTCCAATACCGGATCAGGAGGTCATCCTTACGTTTATTATACAAGCTAAATGACAGTTAGAGGATGACAATAATATTATAAGCATAATTATATGGATACTAAGAAACTTTATGGTTATTTGAAATTGTCAGTCCATCTCATTCTGGGTTTTCCTCTAGGCCCTTTCCACTCCATCTCGCCTTCAAAAATCTTTCTAGTTGTTCGTTTCCTACTCATCTCTTCCATTCTAGCCTTCCACTTCTCCTGCCTGGTCTTTACCATATCTAAAACACTCAGTTGACATGGCTTCTCCCTGATGTCCACATTCCTTACCCTATCCAGTCTACTTACTCCTTCGATCCGCCTCAAGACATTTATCTGAGTGGCTTGTACCTAGATTGTAGATGTTTTGACAGGCACCACGTCTCACAGCCATACAATAGTGTGGGGATCATTGTCGCATTCACCACTTTCAATTTTGTGCTCCTGCTCAGTTCCTTCCTCTTCAATACTGTTTTGTTCATGCCCTCAATCACTCGTGTTGCACTCCAAATCTTTGCCTCCACTTCTTTCTTCATCCTCCCATCACTACTATTTATCACTCCCAAGTGCTTCATTTCATCTACCTGATCTATTACCTCCTCACCAATTTCAACTTCCCAATCCTCACTCTTCATGGCTGCCTTCATCACCTTAGTCTTCCTCCAACTTACCTTCATCTCCCATTTGCTTAACACATCACTCATTACTTGCATATCATGCTGAAGTTCGTTCACCGATTCCGACATTACCACCATATCATCTGCAAAGAGGAATACTCCTACATTCCCACTAGACAACCTCACCTCACTCTAAAACTGCCTTTTGCTTCCCTCGTCACCCTGTTCATAAACACATTAAAAAGCCATGGAGATAGAGTACAACCTTGCCTCACACCTCTGCACACACCAAACAGCTCTGATTCCATTCTCCCAACTTCCACGTGCACCCTTGCCCTCCCTGTGTGCCTGTACTGCCCTAAGTAACTTCCCTTTCACCCCCTACTCATCTAACACTTTCCAAAGCAAAAACTGCACTTGTCACTAACGCATTCAATCAGGTGAAACTCATTTTTATTGTGCACAAAATGTTTTAAGCTTTACAAAAGTTCTGTTCTAACCTGAGGACATCTTTCAATTTCCTCCTGCCTCCTGATGTCAGCTTCAACCATCAGCGCTGAAAGTTGTGCTCGCTGCTCTATTTGCACCCATTCTAAATGGCAGTCACATGCTCAGATTGGGTCTCTCAGACGTTGCCAACCATTAATAACTTGTCACAAACTTTTGCTGCTATTAGAACCATTGCTTTTACATTAGTCAAATTTACAGTTAAAGAAAAGTACTCTTACCCATACAGAAATTAACACTATCTCTGTTATAATATTATAGATGTGCATATATAATTATATAGATTATACATGCACAATAATGCTACATATGTGACTGTGGAAAGGTCACTTCTATCACTGTGCACACAACCTAATGAGCACAATGCTGTCTTGCTGAATTGCTCCATGTATTCTTTAATGAAGCTGATTTTAATTGTATATATGTGGTGAATGGAGACCACACATGTAGCCTGATCTTCCGGTTCAACATGCATATGTTGAAGTGGACATCCAACACATGCACATCCAACACATGCACATCCAACACATGCACATCCAACACATGCACATCCGACACATGCACATCCAACACATGCACATCCAACACATGCACATCCAATTGCTACAACAGTTGCATTTGGCAATGTACTGTTAAACAATTATGGTAACCATGAATATGTAGTATAAAACATGCATACATCTAAAGCAATAGTGCTATAAGCCCAAAACATTATAAAGCAATAAGTAGCAATTAGAAGCAATGTTTGAGCATTCATAAATCTAAGTCAGCAACAACTGCATCAGTATTCTGATTTTGTAGAAGCACTTCTTCACTCTGAGTTTCAGTTTCCGATTCATCCTCTGATGAAGTTGGAGCTCCAGCACGAAGTTCTGTTATTCTCACAAAGTTGCCAAGTCCTTCTGTTGGATCATCTAACAGTGGTTCTACATCATCCTCTTCATTTTCCTTGCTCTTGTGGCAGCATCCTAACTTGGAACATTTCTTATACACCTTCCTTCCAAAGAGAATCCCAGGATAAAGGAGTGGCAGGTAAATGAGGAGCATCCTAATGGAGGCAAAGAATTGCCTTGCTACTATTGGACTGTCTGCACTGGATATTTGCAGACTCAGGACAAGAATGAGAGACATGTTCCCCAGTATGGCTGTGTCCAGATTGTTGAGGTGTGCAGTGGTGTATGGCTGGAATACAACAATTAGCAAGAGTAACAGCAAAGTGAGAATAAGTTGAATTCTCAGGGCTTCTCCGGCGCTGGGAATGAAGACAGCAGCTAGAAGATGAATGATACGGTGAAAGAGGTACACTGAAGAGAAGCTCCTATAACGTTCTTTGTAGCAACCTTGAAAGACGTTGACAAAGTGGTATATCCACCTGTCAGTGTAGACATTGCTGCAGAATGTCTGCATCCTCTGTAGCTTCCTCAATGGTGGCACAGCTATGATGAGCCTGCCAAACAACTGAGGCACTATGGGAAGAGTGAGGAGCAGGAAGGCTGGCAGAAGGACAAACACTAGCAGTATGATAATGGCTGGTATGAAGTAGGCAATGTGTTGAATGGAGCCATAGGGCACAGATCCCTGCCACCACACGACCATCCTCCCTTCCCCATCCTCTCCTGTGATGGTCTGGTTGACTAGGATGTAGGAGGAGCTGACAAGGAAGCGAGTGAAGCCGAGAATGACAAAGGCAGGAAGTGCTCTGTCATAAGACATGCCATCTGAGTACTTTGCCTTCCATCGTCTCATCCGCCTGAGGCACTGGTCCACTCGGTGACAGCATATCCACTTCTCTGCAGACCTCTCAAGAACAATGAGTGTGATGGCCACTATCAGTGGGATGAGTCCAATGGAGTAGTGCAACAAGAGTGTCTGTAACAGTGTGAGGTGTGAGTGTGGAATGAGACAGTATGGAGGTAGGAGCACACCAAAGAAGTCCAAGTTCCACATGCCATACAGAAATCGGTATATCTTGACAAATGCAATGTGTACTGTTCCTAACTCAGCATCACCTCTGATACTGGAGAAGGTAAGGAGTTGTGCAAACAGAAGGAAAGAGTTGAATCTTCCTGACACCAAGTCAATGTTGAACAACATCACAATGAACATGACAACCAGCATGGGCACCCACTCACTGAGGATCCAAACAAGAAGTCCCACTGTACTGAGTCCCTCCTGACAACTGGTGCACACTGGTCTCATTCCATTGAAGTTCACAGCAATGCCACTCCCTTCAAGGCAGTCTCCACAGAGAAGCCCTCGGCGTTTTGACCTTCTGCAGACTACTTCTTCCGCTAGCTGTTTGGAGTTGTTACTAGGAAGAGTGGTTAGTTGTGTTTGACAATATCCTGGTGGGCAAGGTGCACTGTAGAGTTTCTGTCCATCACAACTGTGTTGGTCCTTGGATGGCAGATATCCAGCCCAGTGGCTTGCCTGCAACACAGCACCAATGTTGTTTGGGTCAGTTTCATTGCACTCTACTATCCCTTGTACTGTAGATATTCCACAGTGACATGTTCCCATGTCCCCGGACCCTATTCGGTATATGTAGCCAGGTGGGCAGCACTGGAGCTCAATGTTCATTACTAACATCAAGTTACTGTTGTCAACTGACTGTAGTACAAGTTGTGGAGTTGCATTTTCAGTTGCGTTGCTTTTGTTGGAATTGGAGGGGTGATTGTCAATTGCATGCCTCTGAGGTATGCCATGTAGAATAACTGTAAAATCAGCAGTGTACTTTGAGAAAGGGTTGAGTTGAACATCAGTTGTGGGTTTTGGAGCGTTTATGTGTACAGTGAACACTGTGTGGATGACATTACCAAGCTCGTCATATGCATGTTTGTAAGGAAGCTGCTTTGGTTTGCCAGGAATAAACTGAATGGTTGGTGGGTTGTCAATGTCAACAGAGGTGCCATCCACATAGTCTGGATGTGAAGCAATGGGATAAAATTCTGCAAGGGATGTGTTACCAAGTTCAGTGCAGGCTGAATAGGTGTTTCCATCTACTTTACACAGTTTGACTAAGCTTCTGTTTAAAAGTCTCAATGCAAATTTGCATGAAGTTTGTGCACGTAGTGCAATATAACTACTCTCTGTAAAATTTGCCTGTATGTTGTGAAAACAACTTTGAGAATCACTCATGTAAATTGACTGTCCATCAAGTTTTGCGGAGTTGTCAATGAAAGCAATTTCAGAGAAGCCTGCTGTTTGTCTTTGTTCATACTGAAAGAAGCAACGAACAAGTGGCACTGCATGTTCAGGTGAATGTACATAGATGGCACCTCCTTGCTGGAAGGCATGATTATTTTCAAATACCATTTTTGAATTGGGCGTAACATGGATGTAACTTTGACCATGCAAAGCAATTGCTCCTCCATGTGAAGCAACACAAAACTGAAAATTGGTGTATGACTCTGGTTGTAAAATAATCTCTGAATCGATTGCTAGAAGTCCTTGTGAGGCAGCTCCACATGTGAAGTAACTGTTGCCTTCAAGCCTAATTTGCACTGATATCAGATGAACCATGTTTGTGCTGGTCTGTATTTGATAAAATGGATTAAACTGTTGTTTCAATTCTGGAATAGCTTCATCTAGTAGTTCAACCATTCTCAATGATGCCAACTCTATAACATTTGATCTAATTTGAGTGCTAGAATTCCAATTTCCAGTTATATGATCTTTGAGTGTGGTATATGGAGACTGGTTATCACGGAAGTGTGTTGGGTTAATTATTGCGCAGCGAGTTTGTACTAAAGTGATCCCTCGAAATAATGCTTTTCTAAACTGTGGAGACGACTGAACAGCAAATGCAAGCCCATAGTCTGCCTTGTTGTTAATGAAGAATGTACGATTCATGAGAACTTTGTCTCCACTGTCAAATTCGTCAGGGTACTGTGAATGTATACAAAACACTGATAACCCACCGCCTACTCCACCTTTTGCACTGTTAGCAAAGAACACTGTTGCATTCATTGTAACCTCATTCTTTGTAGCATAAACCGTTTTATCATTCTGAAAGTGAATACTGCTGCCTCCTCCCATCATACTGATACTATCGTTTTGAGTAAGAAGCAATGTGTTATTAGCAACATAAACTCCATCTAACATCACTACATTCCTTTCTGAATAGTCAGAAAATTTGATGAACATGCCACCTCCAGCATATGCTTTGTTGCCTCCAATAAATGCAAAGGATGTGGTAATGATATTACCTTTGGAGAAATCACGCAGTAAAATTTCAATGCCACCACCTTGCATTGCAGAATTATTCTCAATATTTGCTCCGTTTAAGAAGAATGAGTTGTTCTTTGCATGATCCAGAAACAATACAGAAAGAGTTCCACCATCACTAACCGCATGATGATTTGCAATTGTAATCCTTTCTAACATCACCCTGTTTCTTGTGCACTGACCCTTGAAGAGCACTATAACTGCATTCCCTGTTGCTGTTGTATAGTTCACAATTGAAAGGTCTTGTACTTCCACTACATTCCAAATAGCAATGAAATCAAAGTATACTGACAGACCATTCCGCTGAGAATCTTGATTTCCTCTTATGTCTAGAGCTACATGCTTGTATATATGGATTCTATTCAATCTTGACAGATGATCCATAGTGATAGACAGTGCAACCACACTCTCACCATAGCTCGCAACCACTTGTAAGTCAGAAACATTTACTGTGTTAAGTGCTGTTTGCACCTGTATGTCAATGGAAACGTAGACATGATCCTCAGGTTGCCTTTGAATCATTTCATGCTGTCTTCTAGCACATTCTGCCAGAACTACAGTTCTATTCTTTGTTTGGTAGCGCTCATCCCACCCATCCAGCACATTTACTCCTACCAACTTTACTGTGCTGTTGTTCATGGCATCAAAAAGGCCTACATGGATTCCAGAACCTGCAACAGGGGCACTGTTGAAGACTGTTACATTGTGCAGTGAGATATTATTGTACCTTCCTGTTCCACGAGCACTGATGTAAATGCCATTGAATTTCATTGAAGGGTCATATTCAGTGTGAGTGTTTGTGTTCACCACTAGTACACTATTCATGTGCACACTACCATTGTTTGTGGGCAATTGGTATCTTCCATAGATGTTGCAGATAATTCCATACCCATATGTTCCATTATGCAGTACTGAGACGTCATACAGAGTGATCACACCATGAGCGACAATGTTTGTCAGTACTATCCCTGTGCCATTTTGCCCTGTTACGTAAACAGTTACATTATGTACTGTCACATCAGTGCAGCTGGAAAGGTACAGGGTAGGGGATCTAGGGACCCTATTAGCAGTGACCTTTGGGTCATCGTTTTTGCCACAATCACGAAACACTATATCTCTTATCATTACTTCAATGACATCCATTATGGCCACTGTTGCTCCATTCAGGCACTGGACTGTGGGTCGACTGGTGGCACATTCAGATTCTAACCTTAGAGCAAATGAATCAGCTGGGAATGGTTTATATGGATCTACAGGATATGGCTGGAGTCCATGGGTGCCACAGGTGATTCTGATGGATGTGGTGTTCAGAGCATTTTGTAGAGCATAAAGCAATGTCTTGCATGACTTGCTAGGATGTGGCTTTACCATCAGTGCACCTACTGGTGTGTGGTGTATGCATTGAGGACCGTCCTCTCCCTTGGTGTCAACCCACATGACTCTGTCACTCCTGACAACTGTCACTAGGCAACACAGCACCATCCACAGGCGAAGACTGTGTGACACTCTGTGATGGACTTGAAGATGATCTATCTTCAGCTGCCTAAAACTCATTTTAGGGAATGATTTTCTGTTGCTTCTTCCCTGAAGAGTCTTCTATGTGAACTAGACAAACGGCAAATGGAAGTGTACAGTAGAGATTATATCTCATGACAGCTAGTATAGCAATGAAGGAAATATAATGTTAGGGGATTTTCAAGAACAGATTTGAGGTTCAACTTGCTCACAATGTGTAGTTACCTCTACATTCAATTTGCATACCTTTCAAGGTTGTGAGTTTTTTGGTTGTAATGTAAGATTCAATCCACCTCTCGGCTGCTCATTAAGACTTCTGTCAAGCAGTCTTCTCTTGAATCCCAAATGTAGGCAAGGTCAAAGAACTTGCTGGAATCACTTCTATATATACTACCAGCTCTGCTATTTGCTGAAGCAAGTGCTGTACTCACTTCAAACAAGAAAACTGAAATCAACTCGAGGCAGCCATGCAACATGAAACTCCATAGTTGATTGAGCTTACACGTATAACTATACCAACATGCATAACTCCTAGAGTCCACAAATTTAATGTGAGTACGCTAATCAACTCCAGCACAGTGTGATAGTCATAGGACATTAGTGGGTATTTTGAAATCATGCGGGAATCATGGTACTCTCTTTCCCTTAATCTCTCTCTCTCTCTCTCTCTCTCTCTCATACACATACACACACACACACACACACACACACACACACACACACACACACACACACACACACACACACACACACACACACACACACACACACACACACACACACACACACACACACACACACACACACACACACACACACACACACACACACATACACACACATACACACACATACACACACATATGTGCACATAGTAAGTTGATTTGTTGTCAAATATCACTCTTTGCCTCCTTAACCATTTACTAGTTGCAGGCCATTGTTGCCAGTATTAGTCCTCTAGCTCTTTCAATATTAATTTCCCTCATTGCTGTCCTTGTGTTCTCATGGTTTGTTGTTTATAAAGGGTTTTTGTTCTATAATAATTATAATAATAATTCTTATGCATAATATTATTCATTCCCTTTACATTATTTCATTTAATATTTTATTCTGCTCTAGCCTTACGAATGCCAGTGTTATGAGACACCCTGAACACTGTAGGACCCTATTTGGATAGCTGTTTGTTGTTTCAATCTAAACAGTCATGTAAAATGAATGACACCATGCATGCAATAAACAGAAAGTGTTATGACCAAATGGCTGCCTGTGTATACAGTATACAGTCATTTTCATGTTGATGCATGGCATCTTCCATTGTTCAACAACAGTTTGCATGCTAGTACCATGACAAAGGGCCTGTACATATATCACAATGCTTACAACTACATAGATTATATTACATACACTTTTGTAAGGCAGTGCTATATGGCTGGTATAATATCAAACCTCATATAAAAATTAATTTTGGGCATGTATGTAGATACATAACTAGATACTGTTGGGATCAATAAAACTAACTATGTGCAGGTGTATACTGCATGGATGTACAGCTTAAATGGGAGCTATTATATGTATTTTTGCAATAATGCATGAGAGGCTACATGGAACACGTACTGTGCACAAAATTTATTCACTTTATCACAGTGTGTGAGTGTGTTGTGTGTGTGTGTGTGTGTGTGTGTGTGTGTGTGTGTGTGTGTGTGTGTGTGTGTGTGTGTGTGTGTGTGTGTGTATGTATGTGTGTGTGTGTGTGTGTGTGTGTGAGTGTGTGTGTGTGTGTGTGAGTGTGTGTGTTTGGGTGTGTTTGGGTGTGTGTACATGTGTGAGAGAGGGCGTACAACCCAAAGGAATGGCTGTATGAAAAATTGTCAAAATGCGCAAGCTGCATGTGTATGAGGTATGTTTGCGGGCTGTGCAGTTGTGCACATGTGTGACTAATCACACAGTCTTCTTGTGTTCGCTTCAATTGTTTGTTCAAATGAAAGTGTTCATTACAGAGCAGTGACCAAAGTGAGCAAGTACTTTGAGTTGTGGTGACAGTCCCGTGAGTTTATAACTTTAAAATGCTAGTTCCGCTTGCAACAGAACATGCAGTCAAAGATGAGGTGTTTAATACATACACTCTCTGCATTATACAGTGCTGCATGGTTTCAAATATTCATCAAAACACTCCAAACCTATAATAATGCTGTATCCATTTAATTGTATTAAAATATTATGCTGATACCTGCATGCACTGTATAAACTAAAAGGTAGTGCTTGCAGTCATACTGCTAAGTCAACAGCAACTGCATCAGTGTTCTTGTTTTCCAGAACCATTTCTTCACTCTGAGTTTCAGTCTCTGATTCCTCATCTGATGAAGTGGGGGCTCCAGCACGAAGTTCTGTTATTCTCACAAAGTTGCCCAGTCCTTCTGTTGGATCTACTAACAGTGGTTCTACATCATCCTCTTCATTTTCCTTCCTCTTGTGGCAGCATCTCAACTTGGGACATTTCATGTAGAACTTCCTTCCAAAGAGAATGGCAGGATAGAGGAGAGGAAGGTAAATGAGGATCATCCTAACAGAGGCAAAGAATTGCTTCGCTCCTATTTGACTGTTTGCACTGGATATTTGCAGACTCAAGACAAGAATGAGGGACATGTTCCCCAGTATGGCTGTGTCCAGATTGTTGAGGCGGGCTATGGTGTATGGCTGGAATACAACAATTAACAGCTGTAGTACCAAAGTAAGGATAAGTTGAATTCTCAGGGCATCTTCACTACTGGGTATGAATACAGCAGCTAGCAGCTGAATAATGCGGTAAAAGAGGTAGAGTGAAGAGAAACTCCTCAAGTGCTCTTTGTAGCAACCTTGAAAAACATTGACAAAATGGTAGATCCATCTGTCAGTGTAGACATTGCTGCAGAATGTCTGCATCCTCTGTAGCTTCCTCAATGGTGGCAGAGCTATGATGAGCCTTCCGAATAACTGAGGCACAATGGGAAGAGTGAGGAGCAGGAAGGCTGGCAGAAGGACAAACACTAGCAGTATGATAATGGCTGGTATGAAGTAGGCAATGTGTTGAATGGAGCCATAGGGCACAGATCCCTGCCACCACACAACCATCCTCTCTTCCCCATCCTCTCCTGTGATGGTCTGGTTGACTAGGATGTAGGAGGAGCTGACAAGGAAGCGAGTGAAGCCGAGAATGACAAAGGCAGGAAGTGCTCTGTCATAAGACATGCCATCAGAGTACTTTGCCTTCCATCGTCTCATTCGCCTGAGGCACTGGTCCACTCGGTGACAGCATATCCACTTCTCTGCAGACCTCTCAAGAACAATGAGTGTGATGGCCACTATCAGTGGGAAGAGTCCAATGGAGTAGTGTAACAAGAGTGTCTGTAACAGTGTGAGGTGTGAGTGTGGAATGAGACAGTATGGAGGTAGGAGCACACCAAAGAAGTCCAAGTTCCACATGCCATACAGAAATCGGTATATCTTGACAAATGCAATGTTCACTGTTCCTAATTCAGCATCACCTCTGATACTAGAGAATGCAAGGAGTTGTGCAAACAGAAGGAAGGAGTTGAATCTTCCTGACACCAAGTCTATGTTGAACAGCATCACAATGAACATGACAACCAGCATGGGCACCCATTCACTGAGGATCCAAACAAGAAGTCCCACTGTACTGAGACCATCCTGACAACTGGTGCACACTGGTCTCATTCCGTTGAAGTTTATTGCAATACCATTGCCTTCAACACAGTTTCCACAGAGGAGGCCTTTTCGATTCGATCTTCCACAAACAGTATTTTCTACTTGTGCCATGGAGTTGTTTGTAGGAAGGGTGGTTAGTTGTGTTTGACAGTATCCTGGTGGGCACGGTGCAGTGAAAAGCTTCTGTCCATCACAGCTATGTTGGTCATTGGACGGCAGATACCCAGCCCAATGGTCTCCCCGCAACACAGCACCAATTATGTTTGGGTCAGTTTCATTGCAGTCGTCTACTCCCAGCAGCATTGGCATTCCACAG
>CAXHTE010000092.1:0-30000 GCA_964019415.1 Ianthella basta
ATTTCACATGCACTTCACCTAATGTATTATGTGACGTGGAATGTGCTGGTCTGGTAAAAAAAAAAATAGCTACATGAGATGACATTGCATACACTCGAACTCACAGGTGTCCGTCCTGCTAGGTTTTCTACCATCCTTCATCTCTTTGTACAGCTGCGGTGATGGCCATTGGTGCCCAATGCATCATCTTCAATTGCAACTTTAAAGTTGCTGGACCAGATATGGACCTGTGCACATGGAATAAGAGCAAACATGTACTAGCATGGCTGCATGACCTGAAAGGAAAAGTAAGTATGTAACATTATACTTCAAAGATTACTTATGACCTCAGAATTTGCTTTGATGAGCTGATATACAGCAATACATGGTACTTCAAGTTGTGGGATATACGTACATAGGGTAGCACACAATCACACAAAGTATACATAGTGTCATACACATACTGTATTACAGGTGGACACACACACACACACACACACACACTCACACAAACACACACACACACACACACACACACACACACACACACACACACACACACACACACACACACACACACACACACACACACACACACACACACACACACACACAGACAGACACAGACACACACACACACACCATTCCCCTCTCCTTACCATCTTCTCCCAGTACCCGTCGCTGGTCTTCTGGTCCATTTTGACCTCCAATCCACTGCCATATCGCCAAACCCAGTAGTAGCGGTGAACATGGGCCATGGCTTTGATTGCATTGTACAGGACAGCCATCTTATTCTCATAAGGGACCTCTGACACAGTCTGGTAATTGTCACCCTGTATGTAATACATAGAGCAGTCTTGCATTCCATGCAGCGCTGACCATTGTTTGTGTCTATTGTCATAATTATGTGAGTATAGATCCCGTTACCATAATAACAGGCATTCTAAGTGATGTTTCGAAACTCGTAGACTTTCTCTTGTGTTTCATGTGGGGTCTAAATCATTTAGATACCAGTGCTAAATCCTGTAGAATCCTCAATGATAGAGAAACTGCAGCTGTGATAACAATAGTAGCGCCATAACATACGATAAGATGCACAGGTTGCCCGGATGTCTTGTTTCGTTGATAGGCAGGGCACAGCAACAATCTGGGTACGAACCGGAACCAATAAATTGGAACTGCAGCTGGTTACAAGCTACACAGGGAACAGGCTTTGGTAGCTACGTATACGGCTTTGGAAAACACTGTGGCTGACATTGTTGACAGTGATCATGACTAAGCTTACGCTTAGCTGACATGCCGCTACACTGCCGATCTGTAGAAAACGTCCGCTGAGAGATGAACAACCCAATTTGAGACCCGATCACATGGTGTTTTCTTCGCCACTGTCAGGAGTAGTTAACTACTTCTAGAAGATGCATGCATGATGATGCAAGGACGAGTAGGTAAACTGATTCATTTGTTACCCAATCATTTGGGATCTATAACACTTAAATGCTGTCCAATTTGTGTCTCTGAAGATTTAGACCACTCGGCACTCATGTGCATCGTACTTTATCTCTATATCTCAAAGACACCTCTTGGTCGGCATTCAACTATTACATACCATAATTATTACATGGGTTCTGTGCTACTGTTTATGCTCCTGTGTGACTGTGCTTAAACATTAGGATGTATAGTGTGCGCATGTGTACCTCAACAAATGTCATCACCATGAATTTGGCTCCCACGACCGCCTTCTCCTCATCAGTACTAAGGTGCAGCACCTTGGCCACTGGGATGTCAGAGTCCCTCTTGATAATGCGCTGAATCTCATACTCCTGGCCAACCTGCATGGAGGGTGGGGGGGGGGGGGGGGGGGGAGGTGAGTCACATTACCTAATGACACATGTACCTGCTCTCACTTCTTGTCATAATATATATAGTACATGCAGATCCTTCATATATTATACCACATATATCATGTGTCCTTTATACATGTACTATATGTACTGAGGAAAGGCTTCTCTTGATTAGTTTAAAGTTCTGTATACAGCTGCCGATGTTGGAATCTGAGCGTTAGACCTATCTGCTAAAATCGACATTGGAAATAATATTTTGTGTGTCTGTGCATGTGTGCATGCATGCAATGACATCACTCACATCCGACCAGGAATCTCCCTTCTCTTGCCCCTCCCAAGGGCTGAACTTGACTATAACTGCTTGTCCAACTGCCCTACCACCTTTCTCCTGCCACACCTTGTAAGTGACACAAGGCTTCTTCATCCTGCGTGGAGGCAGAGAGTACATGGCGATGTGTGACAATACTAGAGGTGCATGTGTGGTATCATATGCAATCAGGTAAAGAAGGAGGAACCACAAAATGACCACTTTTTGGCAAAGTTCCAAAACAAAATAGATTTGCAGTGCATACACCAAAGTAGCTGAGCTGTGTGCATGCAGTTCATTATGGCGAGATCTCAGGTTCACAAGATTTCCAGTCAAAATTATGGCATATGAATGTAATTGAAAATGTTCTCAACTTCGATACTCAGTCTCATAAATTAAGTCAGTCCTGCAGTCTCGGCTGCAGCGATGACACCTTCAGTCACTTGTACGGTGCGTATGTGTCCCTTATTGTTTGGTCCTTGTGTTAATCCCAGCGACGCTTCCTTAACTCTATGATTTGCGTACCTGTAGATCACCGCTGCTCTAGAAACCCTTATAAGTAAACTGCTAAGTTTCTGTGCCTGTCATAGAGGAGAGCCGCTGTTCTCAGTCAAGTTAGCGTCACAGTGAGTCTGACGATCCACGGTAGCGATTTCAGATTGCTCGCAGATTGCCGTGAATTGAAAAGGCAAGCTCGAACGTTCAGACAAAACACCGAAGCAAAACAGACACTGATCGTTCTTACCTGCTAAGTTTCTTCTTCTTTAGCCTCACGCCTGTCCTAATTCCCATCGCTGCGTTCACAGAAGGAAGAGCTCCCGTATGGCTCTCTAGCTCCCTGAATAGGACATCAATCGGTTCTTCTGGAATCCGAAGAGTTCCACTTCGAAATTGGTCGACTTTCGAAGGCTTCTTGTAAACGTAGCTGTCAGAGCTACTGATAGTTCCGCTATAGCTGAGAACTGCGGATCCAATCATTCTTCTCTGAACTACGATGATTTAAGCAAATGGGTAACCGGCTACCTAACATTTTGCTTCCTTTTATAGTGCTGCCCTCTATACAGCTGCAGGACCTTCCCTTGGTTTACTTACGTAATACATGTAGTACGTCACTTTGTTCTAGAATTATCCTGAGAGGGATTCCCAACAGGGCTTGCCTGGGCCTGCCTAGAGTGTGCCAGTCGCTACGATGGGACTTTGTTCTTGAAAGAGAATATTATTTAGTTCTTTTATTCAGGCTGTAGCTATAAGATAATGCATTGTATGCATTTATACGATGTCCTGTAAAGCCCTTTCTGAATGCAGTGTCGTCCGCGTCCGTGTAAGTACTGCCCCATGCTGAAGTGTTGCCCATGTGTACACGGTGACTCAGTTGATTCAGCGAATACCATGCATGGTGCTTCCCCTCTGGAAGTACCTATAGAGAATGTCTTCTCTGACCACAACAGCCACGTAGCTGCAGGCTAGCCTGGGCAAGCCCAGTGCTATGCATACACCTCACTAGGAATTACGCAATCATACAGCTGCTGGAAATTGGCACTAGCTTTAGGTCTAAATACACTGTCTGTCTGTCACACTACATATATCCAAAGGTAGACGTCGTGTGTGTGTGTGTGTGTGTGTGTGTGTGTGTGTGTGTGTGTGTGTCTCCAGGCTGATGATATCCACTGTTTTCTACATTACTTGGATATGCATAATGTGCATCTCCGGCAACTTTATTAGTACTGATGCTAGTGCCATAAATAATGTCATGGATGCTGACCAATAACTGATACAGTGAAACCTGTCTAAGATGGACCCTGCATGTATAAGACAGCCACCTCTCGAAAACTGCCAGGCTCTCTGGACCCAAATAACACTAAAGCATTGCAATTTACCATCGTAGAGCAGGCACCTCTCTATATAGGTAAGTTAGAACTGGCCCACAGGTGGCTGCCTTAGACAGGTTCCACTGTACAAACTCCACAATGAATTATAATTAACTCTACATTATGCAGCTGTCCAGCAAGGCTGTTCGCATTTTGAATGTATGCGATAGAATTAATATTATAATTATTTACTGTGTAATAGTTCACTGTTACTGTAAGTACAAGTTTCAAATACATCTATAGCAATAACCTACAGTGGATTCACAACCTGGAGCTGAGCCACTTGCCATTGTACTGTTCACCTGCCTCGGTAAGGCAGTCTATGACCAACTGAGGATTGGCCTTGACTTCTCTGTACTGACCACACTCGTGACCACGGAAGCGGTCATTCCATGCAGCCTGTAATGGAGAGTGATAATGACACAAGCTGGTATAATTTACGCACTCAATCACCTGTGCTAAAACATACAATGTCATGCATATGTGTGCATGCATAAGGCTTATAGAAGCAGCATAATATTCATAGCATTATTATGCTGCCACAAAACAGTTTCATGCACACCATGGTCATGCACATTAGCCAGCAGAAACAGCATGCAATGTGTGCGCACCTTGATTACAGATATCCACTTGAGGCAACAAAGTGCTTTGGCATAGTTGAAAGCACCCTCATGAAACAAATTGTTAGTGGCTTCTTTGTACACAGAAAGTATCTCTTCTTCAGGCGTCAACAGCACCTCCACCCTATCTGCATGTTACAATTCAGCACAAAATGTATTAGCTAGGTTGCATGGCATCCACATTATGCGGTGTCATTAATGAACCTGACTAATTGTCTATTATACATGCTGGGTGCCTGGAGAAAGCAACAGTGACCTGGGAGTACAGAAGACATCCTCCCATTCTTGTTGCATGTCACTTTCATAGCTTGCAGGCTGCATGCCTACATTCTAGATATTATATAAAATGCTCTGCTATTAAGCTCAGTATTGCAGGAATACATACCATATGGCCAGCCAGCCATGCTGTCTAAATATAAGTCCATCACATAATTCCATGCACGGAAGTCATGTGCATACCTAGGAGCAGTTCAAGTCCTGCCAAATGTTTGAACCTGACATTCACTGCCTCTGGCTGAAGGAACATCATTGTAAAGTTAGCCACATCAGTGAGAGGGTCTCCATTCTTGGTCCACTTCCAGTTGACGATAGCTTTCACGTTGTGCTGACAATAGCAATCACAACATCACATATCATTTTAACTTCTCAAAATACAAAGAACAGGCATTGCAAAACATTGAAATGGCTTACTTGTGCGTCAAAGATAATTTTGGAAATATCAAAACCTCCATGAAAGACCCCTAAATGATGAAGAATGATGCCGTGCAGGCTATAAATTACGGTTATTACATGTCATTCACATGGCTTCAAATTGTTATTGTTACACTTTTATACAGTTGAATCAGTCTCAGTTGAATAAGGCAGCCATGGCCACCTCTCTAAAACAGCCAGCCTCCCTGGCCCCATTGCAATCTACCTGTGTAAAGCAGCCACCACTCTATAAAAGGTCAATTAGATTTGGTTCACAGGTAGTTGTGTTAGACAGTTTCCCTTGTACTACTTAGGCCATGCAAACGTTTGATGTGGTTAGTGATCTTTCTGAGCCCTTACTGGCCTATTGATTGGCTTTGCAACCATGCAAGCAGCCCCCAGAATATGCCCAAGGGATACTAACAGGGTGACTATTCACAGAATATAAACAAATTACCCTTCCAAGCAGCGGCCATTCACGAAATATTGTCATGCAAATGGATGCTGATGCTTGCTACATTGTATATTTAATTTTTGCCTACGTGTAGTCCTCCCAGATGGCTTTTTCTCTCTTCCAATCCTCCTACACAACCGATATGCCTGGTCATAATTGTTTCCTACTGCAATGTAGTTGTTGGTCCATGTCTGAACCTGTAGATTAATGACACACAACAGGTGCATATGCAATGATTACATGCAGTATCATCCAGTAGAGAGAGTACATTATAGAAAAACCATGCATACTGCCAAACTTTTGCTATTGTGTATGCATACGTATTGGGTCTCGTACCATCAGGCACCTCAAGCCTCATGCAATTCATATATTTATGTACCTGGTGCTGGAAGAACTGAGTACTATCCAGATGTTCACACTTCTCACGAGTGCCTCTCTTAACCCAGCAGAAGCGGTGCAGCCTGGCTAACGAGGTCATGACCGAAGCAAAGGCCACCCTCCTATGCTCCATTGGGACCTTTGAAGCACATTGATAGTTGGGGCCCTGCACATGGAGTGCATAACAATACTTCAATGCTCACTAAGTATACTGCAATCAAAAAAGCGATCTATATAGAACATCTGGTCTTATGTCTCATCTTGTTTGCCTCAGTGCCTGAGTAAGAACTTTGAACATGCATTATTGTATACAAAACATCTTTATGGGATGCATCATTGCATAGATGCTTGCTTATTCTCATAATTAGTCCTACCTCAACAAAGGACATGATGATGAAATCAGCTTGATTCCATCTGTCTTCAGCAGAGCTGCGGTACAGAGGCTGGGGAACCTGAACTACCTTATGCCTCTTGAATTGCCTCAGGATGTGGTACTCCTTATCAACCTGTAATGACAAAAATTATACAGTTCATTACAGGGTAGTTGTAAATATTCCCAATAATGTAGAATACCTCTGCAAACAAACACCAGGTCCTCCAGGTCATCTCACTTGTGTACTACCTGACACGTACCATTATTATATAGATATGCACACCTAATTACCATGCAATAGCACCAATGACAACATTAGTGACACACATTTCTCTACATATTACATGACCATGTTCATAAATTATGCTAAATCCTCCCATACTGCACTAACAATTACATACATTGTACCAGGGATCATCTGATCCAGGCTTGCTGAACTTGACGACAAAGGCTCTGCTGCTTTGACTGGCTTCCCAGAACTTGTAAATCAGACAAGGTTGTTTGTGCCTATATATATGACACAAAGTACATGCAGTAGAATGAACCACTGATCCCACTCATTCCATGTACATCTTACTATCATTTGTTGCAAGGAGTTACATGATTTAAGGTTACATGCATGAAGCAAGGGAATGATCGACTGCAAGTAACAAAAATATACTTTGTTTAGAACAGAATGGCGAATATTCTGCTAAATTAAAAAATCGTGCCACCAATAGCAGTGATTGCTAAAACAACGGAAGAATAGAGTGTGAGTATCAGGTATTTCTATGTACTGTATGCACACAAAATTCTGTGGGACAGCAAATTTGCAAATAATAGACATTTGCAAAAATAATAACATGACAACCCTTACTGTCATTAAATATGAATGGGATACAATGGCTTCGCAAGTTTAAAACCAAAAATCTTCAGACAAGAGGCATCCCATGAAATAATGTGTATTACGGCAAATGTTTGGGAGAATGATACCTACACTGTAAAACAGTGGTGGATTTGGCCCTGCACGCACGCACACCGAGGAGTGCATTCATCATCACTTACGCAAACTCTGTGAACATTATACATTGGTATCTATGTGACTTTCACATGTACAGTGCATTGTCCGCCTTTATTCATGTCCGAGATGTGTATACAGTTTGAATGCGACAATTTGTACAGGTATGTTTCCTCCAAAGTTCACATTCTGTGAGTGTGAGTGAATGCTATAACCTGCTTAGAGCCTCCCATTTAAAGCTGGCCAATTGCTGGTACTGAGTACTTAGTTTCAAAGTCCCAATTGCTCCCCTGAATTGACCAGCTGCAAGCTTCTTCAGAAAACCATCAATATCAATGTCTTGTGCCATGCCAAACCTTAGTTACTATCTGTAAAGAACGGGAATTTGACGGTCTATATACATGATATGAAGAACTCTAACTTGATGCACTGTACAGCACAATTGGTAATACCCAGCAACTCACATGAATTCTTCCCTGGTGTAAGAATGCTGGATGTGCCGAAGCTCCTTAGTGCTGAAGTATTATACTGGTTCTGAAAGTCATAGCTATATAGTTAGCCTCGTGCCCAGTCCCTATTTCCATTCCGACTTCCGCTCGGGAGGGAAATAGGGCCTGGTCTAAGCCGTCGACATCCGTGACGTCACAATCTACGTGACTTTGGATCAATTCGGAAGTAATATTGCGACACAGCTCCTAAACCGTGCCACAGACGAGGCTTTGGAAGGCGATCACGTACAGCTGTAGATCAGTACGGAGGTCCCACCTTGATTTGGCAACAGGGAGAAGTTTTGTGCGCCTTCTTGGGTGGAAAAGAGGTCTTCGTCGGCACGCCTAACATTTTACGGCTTTGGGTCGACTTCCAGAGTCAACCGTTCGAGTTGGGCTACCTCAATAACAGCCATCATCTACACGGAAGATGTCCAAGTTGCCGATGGCCTGTCACGCCGTAAAAGTTCCCCCCGCCAAAATGGTTCCGCCGGGCCAAAAACGGCAGAAAATGGCTGCCGTAATGGTTCCGCCGTAGTGACAAAAGTCCCTTTCGTCTCCCGATATTCGTTGTTGTGGTGGATCTTGAGCGGCAGCGAAGACATGTCAGCTGAAATCGTCTATTCATTGAACAAAATCGTCTACTCATCGAACGAAATCGCCTATAAATTGAACCAAAGCGCCCATCTAATGAACGAAATCGCCATTTCATCGAACGAAACATGTTATCCTGGATTGAGAAAGCGTCCCAGCCTAGGGAAAGACGTCAGGGTACAAGTGCACGACGAATCTGGCCGTCAGTCCGCGCTGGCGTTGGTAATTTAGCAGAGGGGGAACCATTTCGGTTGCCGTTTCAGTTCCGCGGGGGGCCTAATTATGGGGGGGGGCAAATTTGGCATGACAGGCCTTTTCCTGCAAGCAAACTCGGAGATATCGTCGTCCTTTGCAGCAAGGCAGGACAGATATGCCGACCGTTTGACTATTTTGCGCCTGCGACCAACAGTTGTGAAGATCGCTTTCTGTTTTTGCCGCCTACAACCTTTTAGCGGCTCTCGGCAAACAAGGCGAGCTGTTCCCCTCCAGGATTCAATTACTCTAGCTACGTACTCCTGTGTTCAAGTCACGTGCACGATTTTGCAATCTGATTGGTACCCCCCGAAATCTTAGGGCAGAAGTCGACGGCTTGGAGCCGCAATGTTGCCAGGCCCTATTTCCCTCCCGAGCGGAAGTCGGAATGGAACTAGGGACTGGGTACGAGGCTATATATATATATATATGTAGCCTTTCGATTCAATGTTACTATAATACATAGTAACTGATAACTTCCCTAGAGAAAATCCCAGGGCATGCCTGGGCCGGTCCTTCTGCCTGTGCTGAATCAGTAGTAAAATTAGCTAGCTTGAGACAGCTGTCTACATACACTATGTCAACCACAGCTCTAAGTTCATATAAGGTAATGGCCTGGCGAAGGGGGTCATGTTAAATTGAAAGGAAGAGTGACCTCACATGCATCACTAGACAATGGATTGGCTATCAGCATGTGATAGACATATATGTCGCCCGCTCCCTCAGAGAGAAGTGTCGGCACATTTGGGTCAGGATTAATGTTAGGGTTAGGGTTAGTTCATGCACACATGCATAGTCTGGAAATGGCACTGGAAGTCTCCTAAATGTACATGACTGTGTAGCAGAGGCATGCAGGGCTATCTTCATCTTTGACTGCTTCGTCAGAGAGAAGCGCATACACATGCCAATTGGATTACAGACTATAAAATAATCTACATATGATCAGATACTTCACATGCACTGCCAATTTAATTTTGGAACTGGGAGCATGGTGCAGATTTAAACTTCAGGCTAAATGGGTTATATCACAGATACAGGAATATATGTGTACAAACAATCTCCACCTTGACAATCATTCATCATGGTATAATAAAATTCAAAACACACACACTCACACTGTATGTACCAGACCCCGTGCTGTTGTCAGGCTGTCCTTATTGTGAAGATGCATGCAGATGGGCATAGGTTAGCTACGCAGGAGACCCTTTCCGTCCATGCACAATGTAATAAAATGGCTGATAGGCAGGCCTGGTTCACAGGGCTACACACACATACACACACACATGCGCACGCAAGCACACACACAACATGCACATGCACACAAACCACACACATCATCAACGTTACTATACATGGACTACATACACTGCACTACAGGAGAGTACCATGTACATTCAGAAGCAACTATATATCGTAATAATGAACCATGCAGATTACTGTACATGTACTGTAGCTATTTATAATTGTGTAGCCAGGTAGTTTCACGGGACCAACCATAGCTCACCTCACTAATAGGCTTGCTCTTTGAAGAAATATATGTCACTCCAAATCAAACCCAAGCAACTATCTCCAACCATTCAGTGCTAGTACTAGTCTTGTGCATGCATGCCCATCCTGCTGCAGCAAAAATGGCTGCCGTTAAAGGCCGAAGTTGTTTACTGTTGAACTCTGCACATTAGGGTGCTTCCCCTGGGAAAATACCTACATTCTTCTGACCGCAACAACAACTCTATAGTAGACTAGCCTGGGCATGCCCAATAGTGTGTAAACAAAGACTGAAGAAAATCGCATTGCTGACACTGCTAATAAGACCTAAAGTACACTCACTACTATTACTGATACTACAAATAATAATAATAATGCACACACGCACATGCATGACTCACAATATAAAGTCATGAACATTATATTGATATATAGCAACCTGTACTTGTACCATATGCATACACTCAATATATATAATACACACCAGTGGAACTTCCCAATGGTTTCTCCCTCTCTGCTACTGGTCAGAACTGGTTTGGACCAGTTTCCAGCTATAAATACATGCAACCTTGCACACTGGCGGTCAGCACACACAGATCAACCAAAGATAGCTACAGTGTAAAGGCAAATTCAAGTGGTTGTTGCACCCGAGCTGAAAGTAAGCTACGTCTAATTAATGTTCATTAGCAGTGCTTGTACTATTGTATAATGACAAGGACAGATGGTAGAACAGGTGTCCAGGAGCATAATGAAACTGAACTCTATAATTATACTCCTCAGCGAATAGTCAGAGTAGGTTATCAATTAATGGGCAGGTGCCACCAGCAAACCATATAGTGTATCTGCATGCTTGTCCTTGCATTATTAGACTCTTCTAGAAGTAGTTAGTCATTTCCAACGATGGTTGAGTAGGTAGAAAACTGGAAATGTGACACCCTTTTCTTGCCAAATACTCCTGCTAGCTGCCTGTATTATTATACTTCCAACATACATTTAGATGATTTCTGCTCACGACTCTCATACCACAATTAACTTTGCCTCCAGGCTTTTCAGAAAGTGCATATGGCTATAGTGCCTGTATAGGCTGCAGGGTATATGTAAAAGTACTCTCAGGGTTTAACAAGACTAAATGGCATCTCCAGTAGCATATTATAGGACATTTCTTGCATGAGGGTTCATTCTACAGAATTCAATTGTTGGTATAATTTTCACTGCAGATGACTGGTAGTGATATTGCGGACTGGTGTGAAAGAAACAAATGGTATATTATAGGGGGAGCCGCTGTCCTTGCAGGAGGAGTACTGGGTGTCTCTTTGTACTATGGTGGTGGTGGAGCCGCTGCAATAGCAATGGCACATATTAAGGCTTGGCTGGCTGGGGAAACCACTGTTACTATTGTATCAAGCCAAGGAGGAACAATTATTCTTGCTGGAGCTGCAGCAATGGAGTTCGCTACGACGTACGCCAAGCGCTTTGGGGGTTGAGGAGTCCATCTAGCTAACAATAGTATAACCCTAGTAACCCTAGTATAAGAAAGAAATGGTATATTATAGGATTTATATAGGAGAGTTATAGTATAATTTACTATTGTATACTATAGCTAACAATATCTGCTACCGCCTACATATTATTCAGCATTCTACTTAAGAATATTATTAATGTGACTGTATAACGATGCTTGTCTTCAATTGAAGAATTCAGAGTTCAGACTTCATAAATTTACGCCTGTATATTACACATACTGCATTCATATATATCCTGTTCTATGAGTGACATGATGTTCATCTCACACCGTTGAAAAGGTACATGCCTTCTTAGGGACAAGCTAGACAATAAGGTAAAGTGAAATTGGGTGTTCAAAACAGGGCACCACTGTCCGCCTCTACACGAAGAAACAGGGATGCAGGAACGCCCAGTCTGTCATCACATTGACTCCTGGGCTAAATGTGTGCAAACACATAAGCTGTTTCTTCACATACAGGCGGCGCGCTGTATTAAGACACCCGTTGTTAGAAACTCCTACTTTACCTTATCTTTCTGACCTGTGCCAGCGCTTAGTAATTAGTAATTAGTCCTATAAATAATCTATTCAGTCCCAAACTCGTGTTACACTCACGCAAGCACCCTACAGTAAATGACACAGGTATAAATGGAACAA
The DNA here is from genome assembly GCA_964019415.1 of Ianthella basta. NCBI lineage: Eukaryota > Metazoa > Porifera > Demospongiae > Verongiida > Ianthellidae > Ianthella > Ianthella basta. Next base: position 12,485 of record CAXHTE010000092.1, read on the forward strand.
GTACGCTGCTGTTGTAAGTTGCTGCTGCCATTACACGTCAACATGGGTCAGTGAACAGTGCTTCCATGCTCACAAAGGGCAACCTTGCAATTGGTGTCATACTTAGTCTCAAGTGGCACAATCAGAAAGAACACCCAAGCACGTATCACTTGGGTCAAGGCAAAGATGAGCATGAGTTGTACATGCAAATGACTGAAGAATACATCAGGGGAACATTAACCATGCATGTCAGGGTGGCAACTAAAGGTCAAGTGGTGATAGTTGTTATCACCGGGTGATAACTAAGTTATCACCAGGTGATAACTATTTTAGCGTACACTAAATCCTTTTGATGTTACGCTCAAGTGGGATATAATTTCATAATTAATAACATTATATGTTAGTGAACAATATTGTACAGGGCCTTTACTTATTCTGCCGTGGCAGGTTGAACACCAGTAAGTTGGGTGCAGCTCACAGTACAACTAGAAATGGAGGGACCGATAGCTATAATGGTACCCGTGCTTGGCTAGGAAGGGAGATGAACAGATCCAGGGATATGTCATTATGTAACTCCATGCATAAGGGAGCAATAAGGCAAGCAAAAATTTTGAACCATAATAATTAGGGTTGTTACATCATACAGCTTCTTTTGTAATCACAGAGCATGTGGTGGCATTTCATGCTATATTTTCACCTGAATCGCTGCTAGCAAACAACTGGAATCTGCCTGTCAGCTATTGGTACTATCTCTAAAATACAATGTAAATCATACGGTACCTGCACTTCATGTACTCTCAGCATGTTCATTCCCTACTTTGTGCATTCCTCTGTACCAGCATCATACTTTGTACATCTCCAGTGCTACTCTAGTACCCAGACTTAATTCCACAAAACCATTGGGCATCTAGGTATGATGCATATCCATTCCATTGGAATGATGTAGTTGTTTACAGTTGTGCAAGTCATGGGGCTTCCCCTGGGAAACTACCTATATATACAATGCATACCAGACCACAACATCCTCTTTGCTGTGGGCAGGCATGGGCATGCCCAGTGCTGTATGTACAGTGCATAAAATTAATATCCGCCACTAGTCTTGTACGCCAGCCCCTATTTCCCCTATATATTGTGCAATCGCCCGTCCCCCCAATAAATCACAGGAACGGCTGGTGCACGAGATTAATCCACCACTAGTTAGGGAACACTACATTGCTAATTCATGTGCATGAGTCATGTGCACACTACACACCACAACCTAGCCAGGCCTGTCCATTACAGTGGCCAACAATAATGAATGAACTGACATTTCAACAGTACACACCAGCTAGCAAGGATAAAATAGGAGAACCAGTAGCTATTATTATCATAAGGATATATTATAATCAACCTGAGCCTCCATTAAAGGACACCCTGAATTCAGGCCAAGGCACAATACTAACAAGGACAGTGCTCACTGTCCCAGCTACATAGAATTGTGTACACAATTACCTCTAGATCTGAAGTAAGGACACCTCTCTGATGAGGACAGTACATGCTTACAGCCCCAGCTACGTACATACATAGAGCAGTGATGCCATTATCAGAACACGTGCCTCAAAATGCATGTGCTGGATGTAAAATGCTTCAGTGTACTATTACAGTAAAATAATTAGATATTTCAGCATTAATTTAATTTGGGAGTAAATGGTGTATATACGTACGCCTACGCGCGCTGCAGACCCCTGACCAAAATACTAGGCGAATGCAAGCATTGTGGGGTGAGCCTGAGCGAGCGTCACGCAACGGCGTGCAGTCATGCTCTTCTACACCGGCGAAGAGACTCGGCTTGGGGCATAGACGTCTTATGCTTGGGGCTATGACCTAGACGAAATCGGCCCCGGGGGCCAAAACGGACGTACTATCTATACATAATAATAATAATAATAATAATAATAACTAGGCGAATGCAAGCATTATGGGGCGAGCCTGAGCGAGTGTCACGTACTCTTGCAGTGATTGTGGCCTAGAGAGTGGGCGATGACAGGAATGGAGCACACATGCATGATGGGTGTAGGTGAATGAAACAGGTTATAGGAATTGTGGATAGGCCTACACACCTCCACATGAATACCAAATGCAGAGCATAAGACAGCAAGTTACTGCATTGATATATACCAGTTTTCCTCTAGTACGTTAATGAGTACACCATGGCAACATGCAAGGTGATATCATGGAGTGAGGCAGACGGACAACTTATACCCATGCCCACAAATATACTGACAACGTCATTGCATCAGCATGTATGCACTAGATGAGCAGCCTGCCCGAAGGGAACTCGCTGCAGCCAACTTTGATCGCTGAAGAGATCTGGTCCCTGGCTAGAACAATGGCTGGAGCGCGCTGTCCTTCCAGTGAAACGTTGACTGCAGTCGCCTGAGCATGAAGTTCACGCAAAAGCCGTGCATCAAAAATCGGCACCAGGGGACCCGCTGCTCTCCTATAGCTACAACAACAGAGGTAGGGGAGAGCGTCGTTGACATGGCGTCGTGAGTGCGAGCGACGTTCCAACGGGGTGTGTGCGGTTGCCAAGGCATCTTTGTTTCGAAGTCTGCACGGTTGGTAAGGCGTCTTTGTTTCGGAGTGTGCGCGGCTGGCAAGCGAACGGAATGCAGCCGTGTTCTTCTACACCGGCGAAGAGACTCGGCTTGGGGCATAGACGTCTTATGCTTGGCTGGGGCCAAAACGGACGTACCATCTATACATAATAATTAAAACAGAGACTTCCGCCTACACTCCACGCCAGAGTGGGGCTCGCTCAGGCTCGCCCCAATATTAATAATAATAATAATGATAAAACAGAGTTAGTATATATATAACATAATGAGAATAAATGATAAATTTCTAAAATTATAACATGAATAATAAAGTAATGGTCATGCTTCACTGTTGGCTAGTTAGCTAGTTAAAAAGGGAAGTCCTGACCAGGCAGCTGGCCAGTGGTCCCCAGCACTAATGCCGAGTTCCCTCTCTGAACAGCCACAGACAGCCTTTGGAAGAGGTAGGTGGTGGACCTCTCATCTCCAGATGCTTGAGCTAACCGCTGACCCAACTCCTTCAGGAATGCCATGGTCTGTGGCCCAAAGACTCCAGATGTCTCGATGGCAACTGGAGTGAAGACATGCGTGGGGTTGAGATGGGCACACTTGGCTGTCTTTCTCTCCTCTGCCAGGGCTGCCACAGCTCCTGCTTCCCTGGTGGCACTTGAGGAGTAGGAGGAAGCAAAAGTATCGGGACAGGTTGCATCCCAGATCAGCAGCTTCCCCTTCTTCCAAGGAACCACTGTGATGCCATCAGGGCGCTTACCATCTGTACAATAGAGGCCAGACTTAACTCCTGCCCTCTGTTGATGACATATGATGGTATACAATTAATACACAGCTTGATTTAAACAAGTATTTCGAGTTAAAAACTCGTGGGGCTGCCGCCCCAACTTGAAATACTTGCTCCCTTCAGTCGCAGCTGTCACTCACAATAGGTAAACATGACATCGTGTCATACCTCAGTAACCTCAGCACACACACACACCACTATCACCAGACACATGAGACACACACGCACACACACACACACACACACACACACACACACACACACACACACACACCACACACCACATACACACACACACCACACACACACAAACACACCACATGCACAGACAAATCTCCAGCGAAGACAGACACATGACTGCTTATAGCACATGCATTTACAGTGAGTAATTACATAAACATAATGTACCAAAGAACCCACAGTCGCCAGAGTAGCTAGTGGTCTGTGATGGCAAAAGCTACGTACGTTTGCTACAGCGCAGTACGCGTGGGCCAGGTTCGGAAGAGCATTTACAAGGGCAACCGTGCGAGTTAAGCTTTTCAACGCTAGAAACGGTTGAAGAATGTTAGCGTGTATATATCACGGCGCTCAGAAGTTTCTACGTTACTCCTGTCATGTGTTCCAGGCGGCGGAGTGAAGTCCTCCGAGGCGGCGCGGCCATTATCGAAGAAGGCGCGGGGCGAATTCGATGACCTGTTGGGCGCTGTATCGAAGCTGTGCCTTTGCCCGTCAACCAGAAGTGCTGTAGGAGTCTGTTCCAGGATCAGAGGCGGAAGAGAACTCCAAAGTTCGCTAAGACGTCGTTTAGAAGCCGGTTTTCAAAGTCCCTTGGCCTCGCACACGGTCCACTTCCGGCCGAATAAAATGGCTGACAATATAAATTCCCTATACCCAATACTTCGCCCAATACATTCAATATAAATGTAAGCATTGACGTTCAACCGTAGGTTCGCGTATTATATATACTAGCAGAGAAGGAATCTCTGCTAGTATATGTATACTCTACTCGAGGAGACCTCCTCTGCTCCGCCGCCCAACGCAGTGCTTCGATGACAGTGCTTCTGATGCAAAGCACTTCCAAACCTGGCTACTGAGTGATAGCTATAGACGCTGCAGTTGCAGTTAGCTATAGAGTTGCATGCAGCTGACTCCTCTTCCACCATGAATCACTTCTGCAAGGTCAAGTGTCCTGTATTGCCCTCCAAATTAAATAGAACTGGCTCATGATGGCCCCTTTGAGCTAATTCTTGGTTGTCATGAGTTGACTCCTGGTTGGTTCTTTGAGCTGGCTCCCCTTTAGCTGGCTCCTGCTTTCCCCCAGAGCTGACTCCTGTGAGTGAAGGTTGAGTGATGGTCTTGGAGTTCTGACAGTTGTCGTTGGTTCCTAAGAGCTCTCATCATCTCTGAATGCCTTGACTTCTTGGTTAGTTCGGTGTTGTCTTTAATGTTCGGCATATGCGCACTGCAACGGTTGCAAATTGCTTTGTGGGAAGCAACGTATTACGATGACGTCATGAGATTATTGCGCAACCCTGTAACCGCATAACTTGAGCCCATCCTTTCGCCATCGAGCCGCTTTCACTCGCGTAAGACGGCGCTTTCCGTTATATAGCTTATATCACCCACAGCCTTCTACATTGTGCTAAAACTATAGCAAAGAAGCCGTCGCACCATCTTCCCAGGAGGAGTTGTGTAACAAAGGAATTAGCTTCGAATTCCGTAATCTACTTCGCTTTCCTCCGTAAACAAAAATGGCGTCCTATAGTAACGTATGGCGAGTTGGCGTAAAACCTTCATTTCGCAAGCTTTCGCAGGGAAACCCAGCCGAAGACACCCTCCGGATAGCGCTTCGACATTCGGACCGCGTTTGCTGCGAAGCCTCCGCATGGTTCCCGAGATTAGTGCGGACAAAAAATCGGCCTAGCTCCATTATAATAAGATATACATTACCAGCGGACAGACCTGCCCTTCGTGCAGGTCTCTCCGTGTGCTCGGCGTATGCCAGCTGTTCGGACACAGGCTGGTAATGCCATTGCTACTCAGGCCCCAGCTAGTAATGCACTGGCTGGTCATGCATGCTCTGGCAAAGGATAGTCCAGGCTGGTCTGGTGATGTCAGTGTGACCGACCTACCATGTCCATGCAGACTTTCTGCAATATAAAGACATATAATGTGCAAAGGAATGCAGAAAAATGTTGGCAGATGTAGGGATGGTGAAAACGTATTCAAAGTCAGCGCATGTTAATGACCTGGGTTTTGTATGGACCGGCCCTCCTCCTTGTTGCATGGACCAACTGCCCCCCCCCCCCCCCCCCCACCCTCTTTGCATGGACCGGCCCTCCTCCTTGTTACTACGGTTTTTCCGCCAGGTGGTTTTGCCATACCTTGCAGGTACACACTGCACCATCCTTACATCTGCCCTTGTTTTTGGATGACACATTTTTACACACCCATAAGGGCGGGTCCCTATGTGTGCTCGGCATATGCCAGCTGATCGGACACAGGCTGGTAATGCCATTGCTACTCAGGCCCCAGCTAGTAATGCACTGGCTGGTCATGCATGCTCTGGCAAAGGATAGTCCAGGCTGGCCTGGTGATGTCAGTGTGACTGACCTACCATGTGTGCATGCAATTTACATGGAAGATCACCGTACACAAACAACGAATAGTTGTAAGAAGCTGATGGTTTCTGTGTGAGACAACCCCCTTTCCTTTTTCTCAGCTTCGGCATCGCGCTAGCTTGGGTGTAATCCTCGAACCTGCGCGAACGCCTAGGATACGGCATACTTTCTTCCAAGATCCAAGATGGCCGACGGTCGGTTCATCCTGGGTTATCGCCGCGCGCTCATTGGTAGCAGCTTATGTTAGCACGTCTACCACCTTAGATTGATGTGAGATACAGCGTGCCATGGCTGGGAACGTTTGCGCACGTTTCGTCGACGTTCGCAGGAGGAGTTCGCGAACAACGGTTGGGGTTCTTCTTTTGTATTGGCAGCATAGGAACGTGCGCGGAAAACCGTATATTTTCTCCGTAAATCAAAGATGGCGGACGGTCGTTTGGAGGTTTTCCGCCGTGCACTCCTCGGCAGGGACTTCTTCGCGCACGTCGCCCCCCTTAGATCGAGACCGGGTGTGGCGTCCATAATCTGGGAAAGTTTGGTCTCAATTGGTGGTCGCTCGCGGGAGCACTTCGCGGACAACCGTTCTGCTCATTACCTCTTTATATATATAGATTATGTAATACATATAGTACGGTAGGGAGGTCTATAGCCGATATATAGGACCGAGGCGCTTACATATTTAAGGTAAGGTAAATATGAGCGCCGAGGTCCTATATAGAGGCTATAGACCGACCTACCGTACTATATGTCTTATATAGTATGGTGAGTGCGCAACAGGAAGAACCTTCTCAGCAATATCGAGGCCAGACCTCTCCGGAGACGATGCCATTTGTATTCAATAAGCGCCTGCATTACGTCATTGCTTCTTCCGGGAACGGGCTACGGCACCGTTGCTTTCAATAGACGCTACCGTGACGTCACAGCAGGCTTCAGGGCTGACCAATGAGAATACTGCGCGCCTTTTGGCAGCACGCTGACCAATGAGATTACAGGGAACCGAATTCAAAATAATGCACAGTCAGCAGTTTTTGTTGTGGCCGTGACTGGGTGCTGCACGGAGAATCTTGAAAACGCTTCTTTTCTGGCAGAACACCGACTTAGCTGCGGACTCGGAACTAGAGAGGGCAATTTTAATCACTTTTTGAGAGCTTTCGACCATATCCAGCTGGTCTTTGTTTTCGTCATCTGAAGAAGTCGCTCAACGGACCGTGTCTGCGCATCTTCCACGCCACAGTTTCGTGCAACAGAGCCGGACTCAGTGCTCGGTTCCTAGAATACGTCCCTTTACGCATGTATTGGTATCTTGTCTAACCGACTTACCTTCGTGCGACGATTTTTAGCGGTCGCGTTTTTCTTGGAGCGTCAAGATCCTCCGCAGCACTGATTGTCACGGCCACAGTGAAATGGTAAGGCTGCTTCGCCTGACAGTACACACATTTGGCTCTGGTTTCATTATATTCCTTCTTGATATCAGACCTCTTGCGCAATCAGAGCCCTGATATTGTGATATCAGACCTCTTTTCAGGTCTATATCACATATATAGGACCACCTGCTAATGCTTAAATCTCTATAGTTGCGCAATCACCATACTATATATATATATATACCCCGTTGCCATGGCAACCGCGCGAAAATATATCGCGTAAACAAGCCAGCCGGGATATAACAGGAGCTAAGAAGCATATATATGCACAGGGGCGCTTAAATCCTGTTATATCCCAGCCCAAATATGGAAGGTGTGAAAGATAACAAGGATTGTTATTGATAACAACGAAGGTGTCAAATCACACCAAAGCACACACACAAATGCAGCAACTTGCAGCCAGCTTCAACTTTACGTTGCTTCGGGAGAGTCCGCAAAGCATTGAAAAGCCTCATACATCACTCCACCACGCTGCAATCAATGCACACAAGCTAACAACGTAAAGCGCTTCGTAACCGAGCTAGATAAACCATGTACGCGACCCGCACAGTTTACAAACGAGAAACAGCTTGCTCGCGCGCAAACTCGTACGCAAAGGCATTCAAAATTGCTGCAGCAGTGGGAACGCACTGTTTCACGGAGAATAGAAAGTCGAGCAGTGAGCGCAAAGAACCCTCAAAGGCCGAGAACGTCGCAGATGCCTCAATCGCTTCACTGGCTTCTTAGAGTGTTGCTCCAGTAGTTTAACAAAAGGCAAAAACTTCACAGCACTTGCGAATTCAACAAAACGTGACAGCCGCTCTTCAGAGCTGCCGTCCTGGAAGAAGCCCGCCTTTCGAATAAGAGCCTAGACCCGCTAGGCGGGGTATATATCACTTATACCACGGCGCTGAGGTGTATATGGATTTTAGACGCACTCGCCCTCGGGCGCGAAGCGCCCGAGGGCATCGTGCGTCTAAAATCCATATACACCTCAGCGCCGTGGTATAACTAATACATATATATATATATCCGTAACATGAAGCCATATGATAACGTCAATTTGAAAACAATATAGGGGCTGCCGCAGGCAGCCCCTAAAAACTGTACCAGTCTGTGCCTGAAAATGCCAAACAAGCTTTCGCTGAAGAGGTGGCTGCCGAAGCGAAGAAGCTAGCCCAAAGTGTTGAAGCAGAACCTCCTCCTGTTGTGGAATCGGCTTCTGAATCATCAATCATCACGGCGATCATGATCAGTTCTGGAGCTGTAGCTAACACAGAAGGGACTTCTGGTGAGATGTTAAAACGAGGTAAACATATGGTGTGTCAGCGGGTTATCTTACTGCGGTGATTAGTCAGGTGTAGTCGCCCCCTCCCCCACTCTGTGAGATGAAGCTAGCTACGTGGCTACATCCGCGGCTAGTCGTGATTAGAGATGTGTCCTTATTTCCGAGGTAGTTTTGAGTACATCTCTATGTAGCTCGGAGAGTAGGCAATGTCCTGATTAGAGAGGTGTCCTTATTTCAGAGGTAGTTTTGTGAACATTTCTATGTAGCTCGGAGAGTATACGTAGGCACTGTTCTGATTAGAGAGGTGTTCTAATTTCAGAGTTAGTTTTGTACACATCTCTATGTAGCTGGGGCAGTAGGCACTGTCCTCATTAGAGAGGTGGCATGAATTCACGGTGTCTGTAAGAGTGGCTCCGTTGTAACATGTACTTAGGTGACTAGCTGTTAAATCAAGTAGACTTTAAAACCCACCAAATGGCCCATTTGCATGGGATTTGGAGCCTTCTGCATATTGGTGTAGCCATTCTTAAAGCTGCCACTTGATTATGGAAGTGTATGATCGGACTCCACTCAACAGAATGTTCAGTGTGCTTGTGTTGGGATGCTGAATCACTGTTTGTAGGTAAGTGGGGATATACAGTGGGATGTAAACAAGGTAGTGTGTCCCTGTTATTACTGGTAGGTTGTGTATTGTAGCCCCCTGGGTTGGTACACATCCGTGGGCAGCTCAAAGCGGGTGGAGGGTGGTCCTACATACAGTGAGCATGAGATGTTGGCAGGTTAATGTGTGACACTGTCATGACTCTTCTCTTCTGTGCAGCTGAAAAAGTTCTTGGAGAGCATCGGGAACAATTCATTAACCATGTGGAGGCTGATGCTGTTGCCTCCGATCTTCAATTCAAAGGCATTATTCCCCAAGGCTGCCAAGCACAAATCCAGCAGACTTCTGATCGTATTCAGAAAAATGAGATTCTACATGACCGGATGATGCCCAGCTGTACCAGAAAGGCATTGATTGTTGCCTGTAACATATTCATTGCTAAGAAAGGCTACCCAAAGATGAATGCACTGGGTGTGGCAATGAAGAAGAGCCTGAAAACAGGTTTGCACAAGTGTTGTATACTTACGTGGGGGCATTCACATGTGTGCATATGTGTACATGTTGACTAGGCTTTAGTGTGCTGCAGCTACTGTACTGTCAATCTTGTTGTGAAGAGTATGGGTGTACCTGAAGAATGCATGGGCATGGCACGGCTACAAGTCATACGGATGGACGCCCGTAGACCATTCGCTTTTTTATGGGATGTACATCTCTATTATTGGGGCGAGCCTGAGCGAGTCCCACACTAACATGTGGGGACGTATACACTGTATAGACTGCGCGAACACCATTTATACCATTCCAGCCAACACTATCATAACTTATTATAAACATTGTGGTTGCACTATCATGCACATTGTTATGCCTGCACTGAGTGCGATCGTTAAAAATGGCTGCGCACGCCAACCTCGAGAATGTTAGCTGTGAGCAAGTTTCACACTCAGTCTGGCTTGAGCGAACGAAAAGGGGGCGAATTACCTAAATACCGTCCATTCAGCGACCACACGCACCGATATGGCGAATAATTTGGGAGAGCCTGAGTTCCAACAGTGGTTCAGCCAACACAAACGCCAGACTTGGCTACCTTAGTAACTACCATCCATTTACGGACTGCAGCCACGATCTCGGCGTCGTCAGAGATACAGGGCTCTGCACGGCCATGACCTGGCCAAACTGAAATTGGTCTACAACTTTGGAGTGCACACCAGCGGGAAAGGCTGCCGGACATGTACAAGCAACTGCCCTGAAGGAGGATGCGCAGTTACCAACTAGCTTCTACACAAGGCCTGACGCTCACACTTCCACTCGCTCAGGCTCGCCCCCACGATGTTGAATAGAGAGGTTAAGATCAACGTTTACGGTGAACATTGACGTCATAAATCATCACATGACACCCTCCGCGAATAACGTAGGCGGTGAATTTTTAACGTTTTGTACGCCTGGAGCCACGTTCCACCGTATGCGTATTCCGGTGAGTTCTTTCCTTGTCCGGTGGCTTCTATTCAACGTTTCGTGAGTTTCCAGGTTTAGTTCAATGTCTGTAGTATCCGAATAAGAAGGGCAGAGTTTTAAGTCATCTTCTTCGCTGCAGGACGAATCCGAACGGCTGTTGTGGTCATATAACGGCAGATGAACGTCGATCCCAACCACATCCAGATCACTCGGATTGCTTCTAGAATATAGGGAATCACTATCAAGAGCGTTTACCAGCGGAGAAAAGATGCAGTTACCCAACTCTAAGAAACAAGCTTACTCTGAAACACCATTTCGTCAAATGTTTACGTTGATCTTAACTTCAACGCCGTCTCTCACGGTGAACGTTGACGTCATCTCTTGGGTCACATGACCATTCAACGTTCAGCGTTAACGTTGATCTTAACCTCTCTAATATCTGCCTAGTATATTTTGGTAGAGCTCAAATCCTCTGTTCGCAAACTCCTCACGCAGTTTGCGCGTGATCGACGTGAAGCCCAGGATTATTACAAAGCGCGCATGGTGATGGTTATAAGGGGGTAGACGGAAGATGATTCGCCGTGCCTACGAAGAGCGCCGAACGTTTTCCTTCCATTACGGAAAAGGACGCCATGTTTTTCGTCCGTTTACGGTTTTCGTATACGGGATTACGGTTATTTTACATTTCAAAACGAGACACCATGCCAAAGGGAGAGCGCGCGCGCTCTGCCATGCAACAGCGCTGCAGCTAACACTATCTAAGGCACCATACTGATGTAAATCAGATGCAATATGAGACTAAAATACGGCAACATGTTAAACCTCTTCCTTCTGTGAAGCAACAGAGCTGCAGCCAACACTATCTATGACACCATTCTGATATAGCTAGCTACATCAGCTACAATATGAGGGCATGCCCCCCCCCCCAAGAAATTTTTGAAATCTAGCTCTAAGATCAATTCTGGGACATTTCTGGGACTATCAGTATCCCACTCACATATGTTCAACAAGCTGAGTCTTAAAGCCTGTTGCAGCAAACCTGTCAATGGTCTTCTTGTATGTGACGAATAATATTGAATCAGTCTTATTTAACTGTCACAAAAATATCTTGCAATAGTCTGGCTCACACTATGTAGCAACAGCTGTTGTATTTTGACAGCTTGACTGTGTAGTACAGCACTTCACATTGTGGGAGTATCACAATAGATCAGCAGGCACTTAAGCATAGATGTAGGATACCCATGCTTACAGCATACAGTCAATTTCAGGTTGCTTGTCCCATGAACGTAACAGGGAACCCAAACTGACCAATCAAAATTGCCATACCTAATGACATAGTGTACGTTCATAGGGCAAGGAACCTGAAATCGACTGTAGTAAGGTGCTCTCATAACATATACAAGATGATGCAAACGTCATTATAAGATGGCCGCCGTGCAGCACAGAAAGTGATTGTCCATTAAAGTGCTATTTTACTTAGTAACTAGGGGAAACTCAACCGCCCACTCACAGTATGGAGACCAATCAGAAAGCAGAGCATTGTAAAAATTTGGTTAGTGCCCCCCCCCCCCCCCCCTTTTTGTCTTTGAGGATAAAATTGGTCCAGCCATGGCCTGACCAATCGAACTGTGTGCTACGGCCCTGTATTTATTATACAATGCAGACAATAGAAGTGGCTGCCATTTCATCCATGAAACATGCTCTGATTTGGAAACTCCACAAGGAAATGCTATTATTTATGTGGCCATTAGTAGGCACGACACATCCACTGCTGACCTGTAAACATGTCTGCTGAGGGATGACCTAGCCATGCTAAGGCCAAGATCACACAACCGTTACTCAGCCATTGTTAAGAAAGTACATACAGCTATATAACTACTTCCAGAAGATGCATGAAGACCTGAGAACAAGCATATCATTAAACTGATTTTTGTAACACTTAATTGCTGACCAGTCGATTCTCTCTGAAGGTTTAGACCACTCAATACCTGGCTGCTTTGTACCCTCGAGCCTTCATCGTGATCTAAATGAATCTTAGTACACCTCTTGTTCAATATTTATCTAGTATATACCTATTGTATAGCAATGCCATTTGACAGGTGCATCCATGGAGGAGCAACCTTGGATTGCAAGTTTAGAGGATGAAGTGAAACAAGTATTTCGAGTTATAAAACTCGTGGGGCGCCAGGGCGCCCCTGAACCTCGAACTACTTGCTAGCAATTTTCCCATGTACGTTCAGTAAATCAGATAGTTGGGGGTACAGTATTGTTGTTGGCCTGAAAGATACATCAAGACACACTAGACCATTGGGTTTGCAAGAGTTTCAAGTCTCCAGAGCAGCCAGTCATATCCAGTGAAAGCATCCCTACCAAACTGTCAAATGTTTGCTTACTGCTTTTTGATCTATATGACATTCTAAATGAGCAATTGTTACTTTGTGCCTGGAGGAGGAGTGTGCTGGCTAAAACTATGATGACTATATGAGCGAATCATGGCTATAATTATGTGTCATGACTCGCTGGTCCTCCATTATTGGCCTACGGGTCACTAGACTTCTGTTGTATTTAGGGCTGTACCTCGCAGAAAAACAGTTAAGTAAGCTTCCTACCACAATAATATTACTTAAACATGTTCTAGAAACGCTTTGCGTTCTTTGGATACACGGCGAAATCTAAAGAGAATGGTTTTGAGCCTAGCAAACAGAAAGCGTCGAGCGCGCGGCCATTTTACAATGTCCGTCAGTGATAATTGGAGCTGTATCTCGCAGAAGAGACGTTCCTTAGGCTTTTTATTAGTATCACTCTATTCACACATGTTTATGACCACATTTCGTTCGATTCAAACACGACGAAACGTCATTAGAGAGGATTTAAAGCTTTGTAAAGAACGACGTCAGCGCCGCCATTTGCAAAATGACAGAATATATATATATATATATATATATATACGAACATGAAGCCATACGAAGACCTAAATCTGAAAACAATATAGGGGCGCCTTTGGCGCCCCAAAAAGTGAGTGAAAGTGGTGAGTAAAATATTGAATTGAGGGCTCAATTCCAGTCTTTTGTTTTATTTGCGGGTGAGACTTCGCAGACTGGTTGATTCAGTTGAAGCTTATTAAAAATTCTACTAAGCTCTTCAATGGCCATGCACTATTCCATCTCCTTTCATCTTCTGTCTCTACATGTGCAGCCCCCAACTGGTGCTCTGGTACCATCAAACGCAGTCCAAGGGACCCTACCATATACCCACACAAGAAACAACGACATGAGAAGGTTGATTTTTGCTGTGTTTATTTATCACTATTAACCAGACAGACAGGATTCAAGTGGCTTAATTAGTGCTAAAAAGTTTGTTGTTCATACATTAAATACTGTGCCATATAAAAGTTACCATGATTGTAAAGCTAGCTATTATGCAGAGTAGTTTTTGTTTAAAGTGTGGAAGTACAGCATGCACTTGCACATTTCCTTCCTTGCGTGATACTTCAAACACTGCATGGCTATATAGGTTAGCGCAATAAACCCATGAGGATCCATTGACGCATATTAATTTTACGTCAAAGACAAAGACGCACAAGCATTTAGCTATATACACAGTTGTTCCCACTGCGCAATCAAGCCAACTATTCGCGAATTACCCTCTCTCCCACGTGAACAGAACAGTAACTGAACCACCAGTTTTGCGCGCCAGCAATAAAACACTGATGTAGGTGACTTCAAAACAAGTATACCAGCATTCAAAATAGTCCTTGGGTAAAATCCTGTAGCATGCAAGTGGCAGGAGGTATGTACAACAGGCACGTGCGCTTATGAAGAGTCTTCAGTCGGGTCAAGATCCTGTCACAGCCTTCTTTGGAGACAGAATGATTGATTCTACCACTCACCTTGGCCTCTTCAGTGCTAACCCACTGTTAGTCTCGCCCAAGAGCAAGCGCTACGCAAGACCAAAAGAAAAGGGTCAGGTCCAGCGAGACTAACCCACAGTGAGTCAGATTGGGAGGGCAGGGGGATTGTGGTTGTGGGGGAAGTTTTATCTCCTTTGAACCCTGTCACCCATGAACATTGCATCATAGATTATCTAAACTACGCGTCATCCAAGGCCTTGCTCAGGGATCGGAGATCCTTGTCTAACTGCAGGAGAGTTTCGATTTATCTCCGAATCGTACGGTGATGAGGGAGCTTCTAGCTAGCGAATTCCCCAATGGTCAGCTTCTTGAAAATGGCAGTGAGTACTGCCACAGGAGATGGGTCCGAGCCCATCGACGTAAGCCATACCCACGCTTTAGGGTAAGTGTTCACATAAACTTTCACACACCTGCTACAACGTTCGAATCATACGTTGCCTACTGGAAGTACAGGCTAACCTAAAAGCGGAAACCACCGCACATAAGCACACGTGCGTGGAAGGATTCCAATCCCAGTTGTGTAGTTTAGATAGTCTAGTAGGTAGGGTCGTACGCAGGGGGGGAGAGTTCGTTGGGTTCGAGACGAACCCTTCTAGGATTTGTGGTGCATAAAATTTAGTACCTACAACCGTTTTGTAGTAGTCCCAAGTCCATATTTAGGGCCAGAAGCAGTGTTTTTGAAGCTTCCTCGCTCCTTTTCAGCTCCGTTTCAGCGATTCCAGTACGCAAGTATGCCTTTTCATACCGTCTTCCATTTTGTTATGATGTCACTGACAAGAAAACATTTCTGTACCTTGTTCCCAGGACCTGCATGAAAACCCACCCTGGTGGATGCAGCATTCCTGTTGTAAAATAATATATCTATCTATCTATCTATCTATCTAACTAAGAAAAAATTTTCTGAGCCATTTGTAACCCCCCTTATCAGAAGTCTGCGTATGGCCCTGTTCAACCTTGCTTGCTCCATCCTCCGGAAATTTGAATGTGTAGGTTGATGTAGCTACAGTTGTTTGGAGTTTGTTACATACTTGGAAATAGGAAATTAGGGTAGTGCTGTCTATGTAGGAATGGCAGTGGTTGTTAGTATGCTGTATTAATACAAATGAAAAGTCACGCTACTCCTGAATAGGACTGAAAACCGGAAAACAAGGCTTACCATGAAGAAGCGTGGACTGAACAGTGTACATAGCTAACCCTACTACTACTAGCCCTGCACTCTCTACATGTAGGTTGCACAGCAAATGTGCACCTACATGTAGAGTGTACTAATGTAGTATAATTTATAGCACTTTTATAGTGTACCTAATAGAAGTGCAGTTTTGGTCCCTATAAATATTATGTAGATAGCATAACTGTGGGTCAAAATAGCCACGCAGATAATATTTAATGCATGCAAATACAGATAATGTGCTCAAACGTTACTGTAGTGCATGTGTGCCCTATATTTTCTGACCAAGTTTCAGTTCAAGAATCCTGCCCAAAAGCTGAAGCACCAACCAAATTCGCATCCTTCATCTTGTGATCTAATACCAGAAGTAATATTCAATCGCCATTATCTCAGAATGGCTGTCAACATATACTGTTGTAATTCGCGCAACTATATCTTCAGAACAGAACCAACTAGCAAAGTGCAGTAAAGGGCAACACGAAGCTTATTGAATATACTTACATACTCTATTACTAACTCAAAATCAATAAAATGTGACAAATGGACCCTTTTCTCAAATCTGCTCACATACAATAGCTTATGCAAATTCATGTAGCACCAGGGCAATTGCGCCTCAGTAATGGTCACCACAGGCCAGCTCGAGGCTGCCCTGACTGAATTTAAACTTTGACATAAAAGTGAATAATTTATGTGTCTGATTAGTAATTTATTGTCAGAATGTAATATAGCAAATTGTACTTGTACTGCATACTTGCACTGTGTACCCTTGCAGATGACCATATTTGGTTGGCTTAATGAGAACAAGGGCTACATTGCAGCAGCTGCAGGTGGTGCAGCAATTGCAGGAGCAGTAGTTGCTGTCTGCATGGCAGGTGGTCCAGCTGCAGTTGCAGGTGGAGTCGTTGCGTATGCAGGGAAAGTGCCAATTTGCATCAAAGTAAAAACACTCGGAGTTGAAGTTGCGGTTGCACTGGGAGCTGCTGCCATGAAAGCTGCTGGAAAGATCTAACAGAACTGTAGTCTAAGGTTTGCTTCATAAAAGTGTGTAAGACTACAATGAAAAGTTATTAGCTATGTAGTTGATGCTATACTGTTCATTGATGGCCGGGTTAATACTCATAATACACATATGTATCCTAATCATGAGGAAGTTCATCAATTATGGTTTGGTGTAAACTATACAATTATCAAGGGTGTAGCCAGGAATCTGGTAGGGGGATATTGCCAAGGATGCACACCGTATGACTCGTATGACATCATGAATAGGACAGGTGGGGTCTGGTACGTAACCGTTTACCATTAAACGAGACACTGTCTGCTAGCTAGCGTGTGTGCCAGATTTCTAGCTATATACCTAAATGCACATATTTCATGGCCACGGGTCAGGAGTAAGGGGAGTTCGTCCGAACCCCCCCCCCCTGGCTACACCCTTGATCAGGCACGTGTGTTTTAGTGTACTAATTCATAATGGGCAGACAGTTATGATTAATGTATATCAAATGTCACACCCATGATCTTCACTTAGAATGGCAATAATAGTAACTATTATCTACTAATCCCAAAGGCATAGCCAGAAATTTAACCAGGAGGTTTCCTTTTTAATTGGCCTAACGTTATATTACGTCACCAAACTGGCTGCCTTCAGCAAAGTGAAACTAAAGGTCCTTCAACAAAATTAAGAATAACCCCACATTTTTCTGCACATAGCTTGTCTCATAGTGT
>CAXHTE010000092.1:37500-50000 GCA_964019415.1 Ianthella basta
ACAATAATGGTGGTGGTTACATACGGCTAGATAACAGGAAATCAATCTTTCCAGCTCTCAAAGAAACTCCATCCAGCAGCAGTCAGAATTTTCGTAACTTTCTTGGGATCAGATGTGATAAGAGGGCAGACAGCACTCTCATGCCCTTCAAAGCTGTCATTATCGGCAGCCTGTAAAGAGTACAGAGACAAGACTTAGACGTTACATACATCATTGATGAAATTTGCTTACTAGTAATAAAAATACATAAATTTTATGTACTTTAGTAACATACTTTAAGACAACAAACACGTTCATGCATAGAAAAATGAATTCTCCCATGCAGCTTAAATGTACGTTATCCTTTATGTGGAATTGTGTACGACAAATCTTAAGTACAGTCCTTGTGCCTTATAGCATTGCATCATTTTCCATTGTATCAGTTACACTCCAAACTCGTACATACCTTGAACACAGAGATCAGTCGTAGACAGCTCACTGCTTTAGCAAAGCCATAATCCGCATCAGTGAAGCTGTGGATGCTAGACCTGCGGTACCAGTCAAGGGCAGTTTCCTCAGATGGGATGGCTCGGCCATCAGGAGGACCTAAATAAAGGAGGAACTCGTGTACTTAAACTGTATTAACTACAGACATCTTACTGTGATGACTGTACAGTGATAGTGACGTTTATGGTTTGAATGCATGCATGTACGCTCTGTGTACATCAGACTGCATAATAATGTTTGTATATTGGAAGTAAGTAGCTTAGGAAGTGTAAGTAGCTTTCATGTGCTGGATGTGTACGTCATCACTACCACCCAATATTGTCACTGAGAGGGTCAAGCAAGCCTGACTGAATCATCGACTGTAAACATTTATTGTGGATTTCATTAATAATGAGTTTAGCAATTTTGATGATGCATGTCCACCCACCAAGAAGGAGCTTGGGGAGTTGCTTGTAGCGGTAGCCATAGTCCCCCGGCTTCAGAAACATCATCATGAAGAAGGCCACGTCTGCCAGAGGGTCAGCATTCTCATCTACCTTCCAGTCCAAAATGGCTACCACTTCACACTACAAGGCGTTGAAATGACAGAAGGGCAAGATAAATTCTTAAATTGAGTACACTGATGATGCTTAGTGATATGAACATTAAGGCCCCGTTTACATTAAAACGTTTTCGCCCGTATCCGTAGCAATTCCGCTGCGTTTGCACCTTCCGTTTACATGCAAACGACGAAAACGATTTGGTAAACGGAGGTTTTCAAAAACGGAGACCTAAGTGGAGCTGTTCGAAAACGGTATCGTATCGTATGTGTGTAAACGGGTGAAAACGGTTCTTTTCGACTTCGGTTGTCTTCGAGGCGTACCAGAATGTCGCTAACCGAAAGGAGAAAGACTTTTTCAGTGGTCTCAGGCCTTACTTCCAACGTTTTAGCGTTTTCGCCCCTTTCGCCTCCTCGTATTCCTGCGAATTCGTTTCAATGTAAACGGTACGAATACGGAACGCTATCCGCAGCAATTGCTCCGTATACGAATGAAAACGTTTTGATGTAAACGGGGCTTAATATGCTAAGTCAGAAAGGGTTGGTTCTCTAATACCAGCTTCACAACAGGGTTGAATACCTTGCCGACGTTTCGACCAGATGCTCTGGTCCTCTTCAGGGCGAAGATCGGCAAGGTTTTCAACCCTGTTGTGAAGCTGGTATTAGAGAAACAACCCTTTCTGATGCCTGAGCCAGCTGAGAAGCCCTCACTTCAATATGCTAAGTACATTAATAACACTAGCTGAATGCTCGCCCTTTGGGTGGGTTCCCAGGATATCATTTGAAATTTTGAGCGTTTAACCAATCAGAACTGTCCATTAAATTGGGAGCATTCCGTAGATTCGTTCTGTAAAACTCCACATGTACAGAATTTCCTTATGTTAATCCATTCCATCTAAAGGAGTCCAGTGGTGAAGGCACTAACCACCTTAGGTCACCCCCCGCATTGCCATGATATACTCTTCCAAGTTTGGCCAAGATTGGGGAAAATTGAAGGAGGAGTTTCTGGACAACAAAACACAATCTTTTCCCTATCTCTCAGATATGGCAGTGACCGTAAAAGGGGCAAGAACTCAGACAGAACGACCTTAAACCAAATTTTGGCTTGGCGAGGTTACTCACAGTACACCTCTTCATGATCCTACCACACTTCGTGAAGTTTGGTCCAGAATTGAAGGAGAATATCCCGGACAACGAAAATGTGCATTACGGTTATAATAATAAGATTATACTAAGTATATTGATGATAATGTACATTAATGGCAATACTACTTTAACGTTATTTCACTTATACACATACACAGTTGTTAATATATGTAAGCACAATTGTACTGCACACTGTAGAGTGTTTTAACTTCTTCTCCAGATTTGATCTGGTGCAATTGCAGTGATTCAGTGTATGCCTTACCTGATCATTGAAGATAAGGTTAGAGATGTTAAAGTCTCCATGAACAAGACCTACAGTGACAGGAATGTGAAAATACATACATTATCAGGCAAAAGACACATGTCATGCAATTTACCTAAGCTCTCAGTAAAGCAGCATTACTGTTCACATGCACTCCACCTATAGCTAACCTCTCAGGAATGCAAGTGAAATGGAATGTGCTGCTCTGGCAAGCACAGCATAATAGCACCATGCATCTCTACTCTATAAACAATCACAAGATGACGTTGCACCTGCCTGATCAGCACACTCACAGGTGTCAGTCCTGCTGGGCTTTCTGCCCTTCTTCATCTCCTTGTACAGTTTCATGCTGCGGTCATGGCCATTGGCTCCTGATGCATCAGCCATAATTGCAGCATTAAAGTTGCTGAACCAGATATGGACCTGTGCATAGGAAAAGATCAAACTTTTGATGAGATGATATACCAATGATACACCATGGACTAAGCTGCATACACCTACACAGGAGCAATCACTAAAAGTACTGTCACTTACATACTTCATGACAGACACACACACACACACACACACACACACACACTAACTGTTGATGACTCTGTAGGTTTGGAAGAGATGTGTGTGCATATGGTATGATGTGCACGTGTATGCATATGGGTGTGTATGCATATGGTGGTTGGGTGTATGCATAAGTATGCAAATTGTGTATATGCAGAGGGAAGTTGTGTATGAATATGGGTGCACACACACACACACACACACACACACACACACACACACACACACACACACACACACAGACACACACACACCATTCCCCTCTCCTTACCATCTTCTCCCAGTACCCATCGCTGGTCTTCTGGTCCATTTTGACCTCCAATCCACTGCCATATCGCCAAACCCAGTAGTAGCGGTGGACATGGGCCATGGCTTTGATTGCATTGTACAGGACAGTCTTCTTTTTCTCATAAGGGACCTCCGACACAGTCTGGTAATTGTCACCCTGTGTGAAATACATCGAACAGCCTTGCATTCCATGCAGCAATGATCGACCACATGTGTACCATAGTCATATTATGTGTTTACATTTACAATGGAATGGGTTCTACATAACTATGTATGCTACTGTGACACTGCACATGCCTAACGTTAGGATGCAGTGTGTGCGTACCTGGACAAATGTCATCACCATGAATTTGGCTCCCACGACCGCCTTCTCCTCATTGGTACTCAGGTGCAGCACCTTGGCCACTGGGATGTCAGAGTCCCTCTTGATGATGCGCTGAATCTCATACTCCTGGGCAACCTGCATGGGAGGTCACATCACAGAATGGCACCTGCCATCATGTACCTGTTCTCACTTCTTACCACAATATTGAAGTACGTATATGTGTGTGTGCATGTGTGTGTGTGTGCATGTGTGTGTGTACGTGTGTGTATATGTGTGCGGGAGGTGTATGTTTGTGTGTGCAATGACATTGCTTACATCTGACCAGGAATCTCCCTTCTCTTGCCCCTCGAGCTCCTTAGGGCTGAACTTGACTACAACTGCCTGCCCAACTGCCTTCCCACCTTTCTCCTGCCACACCTTGTAAGTGACACATGGTTTCTTCATCCTACATGGAGGTAGAAAGTAACAGTGTGTGACCTTCTGAATGGTGCATGTGTGGCATGCATGATGAAGAATGTCACGTATGTGATCAAGTGAAGAGGGAGGTTTGCAGAGCCACAAAGCAACAGCATTTGTTGAAAGTCCCACAATGTAGAAGAAATTTTTCATTTCATATCACAAAGTAGCTGATTTGTATGCATTTCATATTCTAGCAGAATCACTGGTTTTAGAATCCAATTACTATAAGAAGCTACCAAACCGTCCCGCTTACGCCCGGGTCGTTTAGAAGGAATGGAGCGCTTATTAATTGGGACGTCTAGCTAGCCAGACTAGTTGCAGAGTGAAGCGGCAGCGTGTGTAGCTGCTGTACGTGATCTTGTCAGAGCATAGGATGGTCAGAAGCACTAACACTGTTCAATCACTTCTACGGTGTATTTGTGTCCCTAATTGTTTGATCTTAACGCTAGACCCAGACAAGCTCTATGGGGTTTGTGCTTCTATACTCGCCACTGGTATACAAACACTATAGCTAAGTAACTAAGCATCGTTACGACTCAAGGTGGAAACAGTGACCACTCGCTGTGTCCAGAAAGGAGAGTCACTGCTCTCAGTGAATTAAGTTACTATCACAGTGACGATTCATGTTCCACAAGGATCCATGTAGAGATGCTAGCGAAATTGACTGCCGTTTAGTGAAAGAGCAAGTTCAAAAGTACTGACAAAACACCTAAGCAAAAAGCCGGCAATGAATATTCGTACCTGCTAAGTTTCTTCTTCTTTAGCGTCACGCCTGTCTTAATTCCCATCGCTGCTCTCACAGAAGGAAGAGCCCCTGCAGGGCTCTCCACCTCCCTGAACAAGACATCAATGGGTTCTTTCGGTTCTTCTGGAATCGGAAGTGGGCCACTTTGAAATTGGCGGACTTTCGAAGGCTTCTTGTAAACGTAGCTGTCAGAGCTACCGACAGTTCCGGGATAGCTGACAAGTGTGGATGTGAGCATTCTTCTCTAAACGCGGTGATTCAACAAAACGGGTCGTCTTCACCTTTTGCTCCCTTTTATAGTGCTGCCCTCAATGCAGGATATTCCCTATTACGTATGCCTAACGTCACTCTGTTCCAGAACTTACTCGAGCTCTCGATCAGAGGGACCTACAGTACGTCAATGATGCTGTATACATACAATGCACCTATATGGAGTTGGTGCACGTTCCAAACACATGCCATGTCTGATTCGTGATCATGTAACACTGCCCAGGGCTGGAACGTCGCAGCTGTGTACACGGTCAATTGATTCCAACACATATGGTGCTTCCCCTCTGGAAGTACCTTCACTGACCACAAACAGCCACCTAGCTGTGGCCAGCCCGGGCAGGCCCAGTGCTGTGTATGCACTTCACTCATACATACAACTGCTGACTTCACATATTGAGCTCAGGCCCAAGTGCACCATCATTACACTACCCTTGGCCATGTGTGTGCTCCATAAGGTTATGATAAGTATCATATTAAACATGATATGAGGCTCATGAAAGGAAGGCATAATTATATATAGAATACTGTACGGGCCAAAGGTGCAGTGAACACTATGTAACAACTGCAATATAAAATGAAGTAACAATGTTGCTATGCATAAAAATACAAGAGTACACCTGCTGCAATAAGTAGCTTATGATATTCATGATCAACATGACGTAGGTTAAACCCATTTTCTACCTATATTAGCAAACTGCTTGTACATATGTTGGCTGTCAAGAACCAGCTGATGAAGGCCTTCATGACTGAACACAGTAATCCCTTCTTCCAGTAGCTATGTTACCTAGCTCACTCAAATCTAGCACACACACCCATTCATATACCTACATACGTATGTGTGTAGCATGAGTCATTATACCATCATTATAATATATGAAACAACTCAAATCTTGCAACTGGTATATAGTGAGTGAAAACTAAGGAATTCTTGAATGTCACTATTATACAAAATTACTTGTACACATAGCAACAACATAACACTTAACAGTTTGTTTCATCTGCAGTGATTCCTCTAAGTATTTCCGCAAAAATGTGAAGTATGTACATTGCATGATTAAGAATGATGATTGATGCTGCATGTGCATTAATGCAATTGTAAGCAACCTACATATATGGATTCCACCTGGAGCTGTACCACTTGCTGTAATACTGTTCACCTGCCTCAGTAAGGCAGTCAATGACCAGTTGAGGGTCATCTGTGATTTCTCTATACTCACCACACTCATGACCACGGAAGTCTTCTTTCCATGCAGCCTGCAATGGGGAGTGATAATGACACAGGCTGTATGCATGGTGTGTGCTGGAGGATATGTGTACATGTGAATGCAAACAGCTGATAGAAGTAACATTTAATACCATGGAATCTTGCATAATTATGCTGCATTGTATGGCGAATCATTAAACTAGTTAACATTTTCATACTATGCACCCTAGGTTACTCTAATCAATCAAAATTTGCGGTATGTAATCATATAAAGCTATAGTAGTAGGTTACAAATCTCTAGGTAGAAACACCTCAGGTGAAAATAACAGATAGTTGTGGAGTTACACCTATATGTGAGACCACCATCCGGGCCATACAGCGGTCTTATTTTCAAGGTAGTCTTAATTCTGAGAACCATGATACATATAAACACAAATTTGGGACTAAACCAAAGCGGTCTTATTTCTAAGGTGGTCGCTTTATAGAGGTTGTTGTTTAGCGGGGTTTCACTGTATATGAAACTGACTACCTGAGGGAAGTATACCATAATATTATTATGTAGCTGACGCTCAATTTATATTTCACCAAAAGCACTGATCATGCACTGCACACCTGAACTACAGAGATCCACCTGAGGCAGCAGAGTGCCTTGGCATAGTTGAAAGCAGCTTCATCAAACTCCCTTCTAGAATTTCTCTTGTACACTTCAAGGATCTCTTCTTCAGTCAGACAGCTCTGGTCACCTGCATTGTAATTATGCAATGTTAAATTGCACAGTGTCATGTATAAGCTAGGTTGCGATTGCACTCACAAAATACACAGCATTTAGTGGATGTATGTTGCATGTGTATATACCTGGAAGAAAAACTACCATAATATCTACAGTGGCTAGTACACCAATCAGCATCAGTATGTCACCTTGTAGTGTACCAACACCACTTTCCCATCAGGGATGCCTCTCTCTTACAATTATAATCATCCTTCATTCCATGCACCTCAGGTGCATACAATCTGGATGGTGATTTCACTACATAGAGCTCATATCCAGGTACCATGCAAAATGTTATTATGCAGCTTTTATCCTTTAGTGATTTAATCTTCATAATTATATGCCCAGGAAATAAGTGCTTACCTAAAAGCAGTTCATACCCCTCCAAGTGACTGAACCTGGGGTTCACTGCCTCTGGCTGTAGGAACATCATTGTGAAGTTAGCCACATCAGTGAGAGGGTCTCCATTCTTGTCCTGCTTCCAATCAACAATAGCCTTCACATTGTGCTGACAATATAATAGCATTGACAACAGCACTTATTTCACAGGCTATTTGCCAAAGTGAAGGAAACACTAACACTTACTTGGTGATCAAAGATAATATTGGAAACATCTAAATCTCCGTGAATAATCTCTAAATATATGATGCAAAGTAAGCACAAACTGAACAGTTACAGAAATCCATGTAAATTTTGTATTATGTATTAATTTTAGTCTAGAAGACCAACTTATTTGAGCTTAGTAGACTATAGTTCACCCTGAAGAAGAACACAGCATCTGGTCAAAATGTAGGCAAAAGATTCCAACGCTTGCATTTTCAGCAGGTGCTTGCAGAATTCTCTTTACTTACTAGTTATATTTGTATGGACTTACAGAGAATGGTGCAATATATGTTGGTGCATGCTGCATGTTTAATTATTGCTTACGTGTATTCCTTCCACAAGGTTTTGCCTCTCTCAGAATTCTGCCAAAGAGCTGATTTGTTGGACAGTGTGTGTTCATGCCTGCTACTTTATAGTAGTTACTGGTCCATGTCTCAGCCTGTAGGTTACATGAAAGACTAAAGTATATTGCAAAATAGATAGCTACGCAGTGAGTATTTACCACTTACTCGGCAAAAAGTGGTTTTACTAAGATAATATTGTCCTGCAGCTGCTGACACTATGCTAACATTAGTGGAATTGACAGTGTAATGTAATCATTGCTATTGTTGTACCACCTAATATACATTCAGCTGATGGAACATGAGCAGTTTGTTCAATTGTTCTCATACTGCACAACGTCATACAGTATTGTCTTGGACGTCTAATGGCACACAAGTACAGGGCTAAATAAAAACTATACCTACCTGATGCTCAAAGAAGGGAGCACTATCCAGGTAAGTACTTTTTTGACTATTCTCAGCGATATCCCAATAGTACCCATGTAGCCTGGCTGCAGTGCCCATGACTGAAGAAAATGCCTCACGTCTATGCCTCACTGGAACTTCTGAAGCACATCGATAGTTGATGCCCTGCATGCATGAATGCATAATCAGTGCATAATGCAATCACCCATTAACGTCGTACTTACGGAATCTAGATAGCCTGCTTGTCTCAGCATCAAAAGTGAGAATCTAAGTCTATAATAATTATGGTTACATTATTATACTTTACTGCATACATGTAAGCATGTATACATCCAAACAAAATGCATGATTGTATGCTCATTATAACTCTCTGATAAACTCAGTTCCTACCTCAACAAAGTGCATAATAATGAAATCAGCTCCAAGAGCACGTCTGTCTTGAGCACTGCTGCAGTACAGAGGCTTGGGAACAGGGACTACCTCATTCTCGGAGAAGGCACTCAGGGTGTCGTACTCTTTATCAACCTATAATTATGTAGATAGGTAATGGCAACATTATTCACAGTGTATTGCAGTGACATATAAGTGCAAACAACAATAGCATATGAGTATGTGTATACAAGTAGTAATTTGAAATATATGCAGAATAATTATCTCACTGGTCATTACACTGCACATATGAAGAGGTCAAGCTGGCCTCTGCTTGTTCAATACACATACATTGTACCAGGGATCATCTGAATAAGGCTTGCTGAACTTGACGACAAAAGCTCTCCTGCTCTGACTGACTTCCCAAACCTTGTAGGTCAGACATGGTTCTTTGTGTCTATAATAATAATTATCATTATGACAATAATTATATGCAAAACACAGTTACTCATTCCATACAAACATTACTACTAAACAGTTGTTGCATGAAGATGTATAATAAATAATAGCCTCGAGGCTGACATACAGAGAAACGGTCAAGAATAACACAATTATTATCACTCTGATCATACTCCTAACTTCACAACTTCACAACCAGTATAATAGTTACTGTAATGACAGCACATTCAAATATGAATGAAACTGTCAGAAAATGAGTACTGGGCAGTTTTGCATGTATATGACAAAATGCTGGCAGTGTGTGGGTATTACGGCATGGTTAGCCATGCTGTTCCTCTTCCAGAGAGCCTGCATGCAGTCTTGACATTGGACAGAACTTTCGTAGTATGTATTATATATATATTTAAGTAATTAAAATTCCATACAGCTAAAATATTTAAAAGGCCAAATTACTTTGTTCTATACTCTGTCTGCTGTGTGATAGTGGCTGAATGGCAGAAAGAGTGCATGCATATAAGCTTAAGCTTCTACAAAACTGCCCTTCACATGCCCAGTGCCTTCATATATTTTAGCTACATATGTACTCACATCCATAATGTGTGTACATACACCTCTGATGTGACAAGGTATTGCTATTGTAAAACTTGCCCTGCACTTTAAACTGAATTATATTTTATGTACTGCAATCTTATTGAGTAACAAATAGAACATCATCAATTTACCTGCTCAGTGGCTTTGAGATAAAGCTGACATTATCTTGGCACTGCAAATTTAGTCTCAGACTTCTTTTAGCTTCACTGAATTCATCATGACCAGCTGCAAGCTTTCTCAGAAAGCTATCAATATTAATGCCTTGTGCCATATCAAAACCTTAATTGCTGCCTATTACAAACAAAGGGACAATGAACGGAAATCAGTGAACATCAGATGGTGGCATCTAGCCTGGTGCAATGCAGCTGTACAGCACAAGTGACAATATAACCCAGTAACTCACACGTAGGCTTCCTTGTTACAAGCTTCAGAATGATGAACTTGTCTAAGCTCTTAGTGCTATAGGCATTCGATGTTACTATACATAGTAACAAAAAACTTCCCCAGGGAAAATCCCAGGGCATGTCTGGACAGGTCCATATGACAATCTTGCATGATCAGCCATAGTTCACCTCACTAATATATATGCTCACTCACTGGCTTTCTGCCACTGGACTTTTCATTGATTAGACATATATAATAATGGAATCAGACCCAAAACGCAACCTTCTCCAACTATTCACCGGTCTGCTATAGCATTGCGCCCATCCCTGCTTCACAAAAATGGCTTCTGTGGAAGGGCGAAGGTGTTTACTGCTGAACACTGCACATTAGGGGGCTTCCCCTGGGAAAATACCGATAGTTGAGACATTCATTAGTACATGGTTACATTGTGTTAACCACATCAACATCTTCATTATGGACTAGCCTGGGCATGCCCAATGTTGCTTAGACTATACTTTCCAACTATTAATACAGTCAAGTGCATTGGAAGCCAGCACACAGATCAAGTAAAGATACAGATTCAAGTGGTCACTGTACCTGTGCTGAAAGTAAGTCACATCATTGGCAATCCACATGATATTGCTGCATGATGTCAAGGACAGACAGGTAACGTAGCTGCCATATACTCTTTGGAAAGATAATGAGTTCTTCTCCTCCATGGATCATTTCACTAGATCAACTGCAGATACGTGAGTATCTATAAGTGGGGTGTAAGTGGGCCATCCACACTAGATACGTATACATGCCTGACATTGTGTCATTTAGTTGAACTATGGTGGCATTGTTTTGTTAATCTTACAGACTTGGTGCCCGATTACTGCAGGTCCACAAACAACTAGAAACTCACAAGGGGAGACACTTATGTGAAATTTTCCCTTCGCCCCTTTCCAAGCCTTCAAATTCCCATCTCGGGCACTTAGAGCTAGACAGTTTAGATAGCCAGACTGCCTGAAGGGTATATATGCCTAGGCCGTCACTAGGTACAATTGGCATGCAGTTTCCACTTATTTCAAGATAACTGAATGAAATTACCGTCTGCATGCCTCTAGCAAGTTGTTCCATCTTTTACATTATGCAGATATGGGGTGGAGCAAAGACGAATTTGAGGATTGGCTCAAAGAAAACAAGTGGCAGATAGTGGGTGGGGTCATCTTCGCAGCAGGTTGTGTGGTTGTTGGCTACCTGTGTGCTGGTGGAGTTATCACACTTGTAGGAAAGTATGGAGCTCTCAAAGTGGCCGGCTGTCTGGCGGCTGCAGCACTGGGAGGCTATGCAATTGCCAAAGTACCCCTTGCAATCACTGAAGAGAGCAGAGCTGATGGATGCACCAAAAGAGGCATGTTCTTTGGTGATGCAGCCTTGGCAAGAGCCAAACATTTCTAACAGCACTGAGCTTCACACTGTGCAGAGTGGTCAGCTAGACTTCTGTATACTGCTCACTTAACATGTGCTCCTAAAGTCTCCACGCATATGTTTACTTCATCATTGCGGTAACTATGCAGCTGTTGCATTAAGTACTAATCTTACAATTTGCTCTGACTGGGTGCCACTGCAAAGTATACAGTAATGTATAGCTAGATACCTGCATGTAATGTATATGAATAGATCTACAGTAATGTGTACTGCCTATGTACATATCTGCTAGTGCATACAATAAGATGCATGCATATAATAGAATTCCTACAAGGGGTTTGTCCCAGGGGAAGTACCTACCCATTACATCACTGCCTTCTGGCATGGTGTTCTATGGCTGGCCACACAATGTACAACATTGTGGGGGCGAGCCTGGGTATATATGCATGCAGGGACATGTTGGCAAGTAATGGCCAAGACAGCAGGGGTTGCATTAAGGTGTGGCCTGCGTGTAGTGTCAGATTGCGCAACCGCAAGACTGAAGTGTATGCACAGTGTGTACAAGGAATAGACCCAGGCCTAGGCAAAGTTAACCTCAGCTATAGCCAGCAAGGCTGAGTAAGAGAAGTTAGCTAAATGGTAGCAAAGCTGCAGGGCACTTCCAATTAACCAGCCCGTGCAATCTTTGGATCAACTGACTTTAACGGAAAACGCCTGTAGGCGTTTATTGTCTAATAATATTGCCAGCCCTAACCCTAAACCTAACGTGCGCTAAACGCGCCCTGGCAGATGTATGTCCATACAAGTCAGTTGAGCAGGACCAAGTGTTTCAGATAAATACTCATCAGCTGGCATGGTTCACGGGGCCATAATTATATCTACGTGAGA
>CAXHTE010000092.1:55000-56070 GCA_964019415.1 Ianthella basta
GCACAAAGGTCGAATCATTTCATGGACACCCAGTTTATTCATTTACCGTACATATACATGCCTGAAGTTCTGCCTTTCTGACACTTGTCCTTAGTACCATGGGTAGGAGACAGGACAGATGGGATGACATTTGCATGATCTGCGCCTTGCATAATATTATGATTGTTACTGTTTGTGCTGCTATGTATTAATAAGCTGATTGTGCAATATTTGAAAATATTCAAATTTTGCTAAAATAATACCCAACAAATTCACTCCTGCTAATAGTACACTTAAAAGTAAGGTTTTGCTTACAATGGTGACGTTCGCAATGTACATAGCCTTGGGTTAAAGAATTATGAAAGTATCCTCACAATTGCAAAACAGCAGTCACTCACAGTTTCCTTCCAATACGACTGTGTGTCTTTGTGCTGAGCAACAAGGTCCCTACTACGCAACTCCACTCTGTGTACCTCTGCCAATTTTCTCATTGCCACTTCGTGCAACTCTATCACCTTGCCCCTAGGAATTTCTCCTATAGTCCTGAAAATACGGCCCTAAATACAAAACACAGCGGAGCAAAGTTTTTACTAGAGATGATTTCCACTTGATATCTAAAACAATTAGGTGTGTTTACATGTGCGTATATAATCCCAAACAAAATCCTTCAGAAGCAATGACTTACCCTATATTGGCTAGCACACACAGGCACACAAAGACACCTAGTAATTGCCAGTAAAAAAGAAAACTACACTCAGGGTGTGTGGATGCTTACGTACATGGATGTAGGTCATCGCAAAGAAAGCGGTCCCGACAATGCTCTCTTCAACATCTGAGCTGCGAAACAGTGGCTGAGGTGCAGTACTCGGCAAATCGCGCAGCTTGGTGAGTATTCTGTACTCTTTATGGGCCTGCATGTGTATGAAGATAGGAAACCCTCACCAATCCTTAATGCACATTCGTACCTATGTACCTTCTCACATACATATATCATACAATTAACACACATCTTACATCATCAATATAAGGGTCCAGATCAGTCAGTGGATTGAACTTCACCACAACTCCCTGTTCCCTGGGTGATCCCATGG